>CAUYLG010027479.1:0-11406 GCA_963573385.1 Cacajao melanocephalus | reverse complement strand
GGGGAGTTGGGGAGAGATAGCATGGGGAGAAATGCCAGATATAGGTGATGGGGAGGAAGGCAGCAAATCACACTGCCATGTGTGTACCTATGCAACAATCTTGCATGTTCTTCACATGTACCCCAAAACCTAAAACGCAATAAAAAATATTAAAAAAAAAGAAAAGAAAAGAAACAGGATAACATGAGCAAAGTGCCTAGGAAGACAAACATGACAGGAGGAAAAAACAGCAAAAAACAAAGCAGAAAAAAATAGGTAAAGAAGGAAGCTGGGAGCAGGGAGGGGCCACAATGAAAACATGTTCATATTTCTGAAAAATTAAAAATCTATGGGATTTTAAAAAGTCATTAATTCCTAAGAGATCTTTTCAAAAAGTTAACTTTTAAAGTGAGGTCTGTCTATATTAAGAGAAACCAGAACATGAAGTAATAATGATTCTTTAAAACATTTAAACAATCTAGCCCCTCAGTCACTTACTCCCTCATTCCCTCAACACATATTAGGCAAGCACCTTCTTGGCCAAGTTCTTTGGAGGATATGCTGCTGAAGCAGCTAAGTCATTTATCTTCATGGTGCCTAAGAATCGGGGAGCCACAGAACAGTTATGGCACATCTCAGTTTATTACGTAGTCCACTGGAGAGAAATCAAAGCTTAAAAGGTTCCAAAGAAAAAAATAAAACAATAAAATAAAATCCAGGAAACCTCTTTTGGAGAAATTCCTAGCCAAATGAAATAGTATGAAAAATTGCTTCCTTTCAAAGATTCTTGAATATTGATTTAATTGCTGTTGGCATATTGTAAGTTGTCCTTGAGAAAAATTGGGTGTATGGTGGTACTAAAGGCCTCTAATTTGGTGAGCCAATTTGTGCAGAAAGGATAAGTACTGGCAAGCTGTCAGAGGCAGAAGACTATAGTCAGTATGACATCATTGTGAGTCTAGAAGAAACAGCCACTGTAACTACTACTATACCTAGGAGTAATCAAATAAATTTAAAATTCATTTACTGAAAACCTACTATATGCCAGGTTAATTTTATTTCATGTAACATAGTGTACCATGAAGCAGAGTTCACATGATATTATTCCTATTGTGCAAACTTTTTTTTAAAAAAGAGAGATACAAAAAGTTTAACTAAGGACAATGGGACTTATTAAGTAGAGTATGGGTAGGACTGCAATGCTTTCATTCCAAAGCAACAGTTAATCTTTGTAACATGAATACCAGACCCAAGTAATAAGTCAAAGAAAATCTTGTAATAACATGCTGTAGAAACTATTATGTTAAACAAAGTACAGACTAATTCTTTCAACTTAAAAATACATTTAGAAAAAAAAAAAAGAGGTATGATTTTAATTCCAATTTATCAGTTTAACCATGTTTTTCTCCCTATTCAGGCTTAGACGTGTTACACATATTAAACAAAAACACAGACTCTTGATCTCAGAATCCTTCTTCTAATCACAAAGATCATGTAGAACCCAAATGGTCTCTGAATGTAATGAATTGTCATGCCTGGGTAGAAGATTAGAAAGTATGCATAGAAAAATCAGAGAAAAAGTGAGATTTTAGCCTGAGGAGAGTCAAAGCTTGGTGGTTGGGAAGGAGAATATTTCCCACTTTGTACTCTAGGTGGAGGCACTAGTATGTATAGAATGGAAATATCAGGCAAGGACTCACAGTGCTAGACCATATGTCATTATAATTCATTGACCCAGAAAAAGTTAAAACTGAAAAGAGCGCTGTGGAGCTAGTCTCATACTTTCGTTTTTCAGAGAAAGAAACAGAAGTCCAGATACTCTAGGTGTGCTACAAATTTCCTTCATTTTCCAACTCTTAATCACATAGATCCTAACTGCTCTGAGTCTGACCTCACTTCTTTTCTCAGGGAAGGACTGATTCTCCAGCATCAGTCAAGCTACTTCAAAAAGTAATTTCTTCTCTGAGAGTTTCTGTATAGCATCACCACAAGTTGGAACACATCAAAGGGCATTAGTCACTAAGAAATAGGCTTTCCTTTTAGATAGCTTATTTTTTGTCTTTATTCTGCAGAATATCTTGCTTTTTGCACAATCAATTCTGTTGCTATTGCCCAGTAAACAGTAATTCTTTAGCTCCTAGATCATGGACCCTCTACTTGGATAATTTTTTGTTTTACTATGTAACATTATCACCTTTTTCTAAGTCTTCTCTAGCCCTGAAGTTGAAGGGACATGTCCATATGTCATAACCATACTCAAATGCCTACAAGGAGCAGGCAGGTAACATATCCTACTTAAGTTCTGTTTAAGGGGGCCATCTCCTTGCTACTGATCTTCAGATGATTTTTCTCCACAAGAAAGTACAAACAAGGGGGTGGGGCCAAGATGGCCTACTAGAAACAGCCAGGTACTGAGGCTCCCATCCAAAAGAACCATAATAAGCATCAGAAGCCTTCATCAGCAATCAAGGTATCCAGGTTCTCCCATCAGAACTGACTAGGAGGCTGGCGTGACCCATAGAGAGGAATGAAGAACAGTGTGGTGCAGTGGCCCACCTGAGAGCCATATGGGGCAGGGGAGCCCCCCCTACCCCCAGCCAAGGGAGGCAGTGAATGTGCTACCCAGCAGGAGAAACTGAGCTTTTTCCATGAACTCTGCAACCCATGGATTGGAAGATACTATTCACGAACCCAAGCAACTGGGGCCTAGAGTCTCAACCCTGGAGCTGTGCAGATTCTCAACAGCCTCTCAGCTGGAATCTGCTTAAGTCTACCAAGTACCCAGCACCACAGCTGTGACTGCCTGCTGTCTAAGCTGTTTGAGCTCCTTGGGGAAGGGGTAGCAGCCAGCACTGAGGCTCACAACTGCCTAACATGCTAAGCTCCTTGGGCAAGGGAAGGATGGCATTCATCTCTATAGCTCCGGGCTCCACTTTCACCCCTGGAGTCAAGGAGGCTGGATGGCTTGGTCCCAAGATGTGTCTCCCACAGCCCAACACACCGGCTGTGGCAGACAGCAACCAGACTGTCTTTTCAGCCCTGACTCATTCTTCCTCATTGGGTGGGGCTTCCCTGCACGAACTCCAGTAACTTCAGCCAGAGGCTCAGGGATAGAACCTGTATCTTCCTGGGCCTGAGCCCCTAAAGGGAAGGGGGTGGCTGTAGTCTCCCAGACTTGGCCTTTCCTCCCAGTAGTTCTGAGGAATCTGGGCAGCCTAAACAAGTAGGTTTTCCCCTAGAGAATCACACCCACTCCGCCAAAAGACAAAGTGCTTCATTAAATTGGTCCTGTTCCCTGTTCCCCTCCAACATGGGTTGTCAGTCACCGTATTCAGGACCGATCCTACTGGCATCAGCATGATGACCCGCAAGTTCAGAGATCCCAGAAGAAGGCACAGATGTCCATCTTTGCTGTCCCACCTCCTTGACTAACATCTCTGGCACAGGGGCGAACCAGATGAGTAGGGCCTGAAGTAAAACCCCAGCAAACTGCAGCAGCCCTACAGAAGAGGGACCTGACCATTGAAAGAAAATCAAACAGAAAGCAAGAACAACAGCATCAACAACAGAAAAGCCCCCACAAAAACCCCATCCAAGTGTCAGCAACCTCAAAGATTGAAACTAGACAAACTCACAAAGATGAGAAAGAATAAAATAAAAAATGCTGAAAACCCAAAAGGCCAGAGTGCCTCTTCTCCTTTAAATTATTGCAATGTCTCTCTAGTAAGGGTGCAGAACTGGACAAAGGATGAGATGGACAAATTGCCTAAAGTAGGCTTGGTACGATGGGTAATAAAAAACTACACTAAGCTAAAGAAGCATGTTCTAGCCCAATGCAAAGGAGTTAAGAACCTTGATAAAAGGTTAGAGGAGTTGCTAATTAGAATAACCAATTTGGAGAAGAACATAAATGACCTGATGGAGCTGAAAAAGAGAGCACTAGAACTTCATGAAGCATATGGAAGTGTCAATAGCTGAATCAACCAAGTGGAAGAAAGGATATCAGAGTTTGAAGCCCACTTTGCTGAAATAAGGCATGCAGACAAGACTAGAGAAAAAAAGAATGAAAAGGAATAAACAAAGCCTCCAAGAAGTATAGGATTTCATAAAAAGACTGAACCTATGATTGATTGGAGTACCTGAAGGAGACAGGGAGAATGGAAACAAGCCAGAAAACACACTTGAGGATAGTGTCCAGGAGAACTTCCCCAATCTACCAAAACAGGCCAACATGCAAATTCAGGATATACAGAGAACACCACTAAGATACTCCTTGAGAAGATAAACCTTAAGACACATAATCATCAGATTCTCCAATGTAGAAATGAAGGAAAAAAATGTTAAGAGCAGCCAGAGAGAATGACCAGGTCACCTACAAACTGAAGCCCAGCAGACTAACAGTGGATCTCTCAGCAGAAACTCTATAAGCCAGAAGAGATTGGGGGTCAATATTCAATATTCTTAAAGAAAAAAATTTTCAACCCAGAATTTCATATCCAGACAAACAGCTTTATAAGTGAAGGAGAAATAAAATCCTTTTCAGGCAAGCAAATGCTGAGGGATTTCACCACCATCAGGCATGCTTTGCAAGAGCTCCTGAAAGAAGCACTAAATATGGAAAGGAAAAACCAGTACCAGCCACTGCAAAAACACACCAAAATATAAAGTCCAAAGACGCTGTGAGGAAACTGCATCAACTAGTGTGCAAAATGACCAAATAGCATCATGATGACTGGATCAAATTCACACATAGCAATACTAATCTCAAATGTAAATGGGGTAAATGCCCCAATTAAAAGACATAGACTGGTAAATTGGATAAAGGGTCAGGACCCATTGGCATGCTGTATTCAGGAAACCCATCTCAAATGCAAAGACACACATAGGCTCAAAATAAAGGGATGGAGGAAAATTCACCAAGCAAATAGATAGCCAAACAAAAAAAAAATGCAGGGGTTGCAATCATAGTCTCTGACAAAACAGACTTTAAACCTACAAAAATCAAAAATGACAAAGGAAGGCATTGTGTAATTGTAAAGGGAACAATTCAACGAGAAAAGCCAACTATTCTAAATACATATGCACCCAATACAGGGAGATCTAGATTCATAAAACAAGGTCTTAGAGACCTACAAAGGTACTTAGACTCCTGCACATTAATAATGGGAGACTTTAACACCCCACTTTCAACATTAGACAGATCAAGGAGACAGAAAATTAACAAGGATATCCAGGACTTGAACTCAGCTCTGGATCAAGTGGAACTAATAGACATTTATAAAACTCTCCACCCCAAATCCACAAAATAAACATTATTCTCAGTGCCACATGGCACTTATTCTAAAATCAACCACATAATTGGAAGCAAAACACTCCTCAGCAAATGCAAAACAAACTGAAATCATACAATCAGTCTCTCAGACCACAGTGCAATCATATTAGAAACCAGGATTAAGAAACTCACTCAAAACCACACAATTATATGGAAGCTGAACCTGCTCCTGGATGACTCCTGGGTAAATAATTAAATTAAGGCAGAAATCAAGTTATTTGAAACCAAGATGAACAAAGAGACAATGTACCAGAATCTCTGGGACACAGCTAAAACAGTGTTAAGAGAAAATTGATAGCACTAACTGCTCACAGAAGAAAGCTAGAAGGATCTCAAATCAACACCCTAACATGACAATTAAGAGCTACAGAGGCAACAGCGAACTATTCCAAAAGCTAGCAGAAGAGAAGAAATAACTAAGATCAGAGCAGAACTGAAGGAGATAGAGACATGAAAAATCCTCCAAAATGTCAGTGATTCCAGGAACTGAATTTTTTTTTGAAAAAAAAAAATAACAAAATAGGTGGCTAGCTAGACTAATAAGAAAAGAGAAGAGAATCAAACAGACACATTGAAAAATGATAGAGGGGATATCACCACTGACTCCACAGAAATACAAACTACCATCAGAGAATACTATAAACACCTCTATGCAAATAAACTAGAAAATCTAAAAGAAGATGGTGAATTCCTGGACGCATACACTTTCCCAAGACTAAACCAGGAAGTGAAATCCCTGAACAGACCATTAACAAGTTCTGAAATTGAGGCAGTATTTAGTAGCCTATCAACCAAAAAAAGGCCAGGACTAGTCAGAGTCACAGCCAAATACCACCAGAAGTACCCAAAGGACCTGGTACCATTCCTTCTGAAACTATTTCAAACAATTGAAATGGAGGGACTCCTCCCTAACTCATTTTATGAAGTCAGCATCATCCTGATTCCAAAACTGGGAAGAGACACAATGAAAAAACAAAACTTCAGGCCAATATTCCTGATGAACACTAATGCAAAAATTCTCAATAAAATACTGGCAAACTCAGTTCAGCAGCACTTCAAAAAACCTTATCCACCACAATCAAGTCGGCTTCATCCCTGGGATGCAAGGCTGGTTCAACATACTCAAATCAATAAACATAAACCATTACATAAACAGAACCAATGACAAAAACCACACGATTATCTCCATAGATTCAGAAAAGACCTTTGGTAAAATTCAACATCCCTTCCTGTTAAAAACTCTCAGTAGACTAGGTATCGATGTAACATATCTCAAAATAATAAGAGCTATTTATGACAAACCCATAGTGAATATCATATTGAATGGGCAAAAGCTGAAAGCAATCCCTTTGAAAACTGGTACATGACAAGAATGCCCTCTCACTACTCTATTTATCATAGTATTGGAAGTTCTGTCCAGGGCAATCAGGCAAGAGAAAGAAATAAAGTGTATTCAAATAGGAAGAGAGGAAGTAAAACTGTGTCTGTTTGCAGATTACATGATTTTATATTTAGAAAACCCCATCATCTCAGCCCAAAAACTCCTTAAACTGATAAGCAACTTTACCTAAGTCTCAGAGTACAAAATCATGTGCAAAAATCACAAGCATTCCTACACACCAACAGTAGACAAGCAGAGAGCCAAATCATGAATGAACTCTAATTCATAATCACTACAAAGAGAATAAAATACCTAGGAATACAGCTAATAAGGGATGTGAAGAACCTCTTCAAGGAGAACTACAAACCACTGCTCAAGGAAATCTGAGAGGACACAAACAAATGGAAAACCATTGCATCCTATGGATAGGAAGAATCAATATAGTAAAAATAGGCATATTGCCCAAAGTAATTTATACATTCAATGATATTCTCATCAAACTACCAATGACATTCTTCAGAGAATTAGTAAAAACTACTTTAAATTTTATATGGAATCAAAGAAGACCCCATATAACCAAGACAATCCTGAGCAAAAAGAACAAAGCTGAAGGCTGACTTCAAACTATACTACAAGGCTACAGTAACCAAAACAGTATGATACTGGTACCAAAACTGCTATGTAGACCAATGGAACACAACAGAGACCTCAGAAATGACACCACACATCTACTGCCATCTGATCTTTGACATACCTGACAAAAAGACCAATGGAACAGAACAGAGACCTCAGAAATTACACCACACATCTACAACCATCTAATCTTTGACAAACCTGACAAAAACAAGCAATAAGGAAAGGATCTCCTATTCAATAAATGGTGCTGGGAAAACTGGCTAGCCATATGCAAAAAAACAAAACTAAACCTCTTTCTTATATCTTGTACAAAAATTAACTCAAGGTGGGTTAAAAACTTAAATGGAAACCCCAAAATTATAAAAACTCTGGAAGAAAACCTAGGCAATACCATTCAGGATACTAGGCATGGGCAAGGATGTCATGATGAAAATTCCAAAAGCAATTGCAACAAAAGCCAAAATTGACATCTGGGATCTAATTAAACTAAAAAGCTTCTGCATAGCAGAATAAATAAAGCATATTCAAATAGGAAGAGAGGAATTTATCCACTTATTTTGCACAGCAAAAGAAACTATCATCAGAGTGAACAGGCAACATACAGAATGAGATAAAATTTTTGCAATCTACCTATCTGACAAAGGTCTAATATCCAGAATTTACAAGGAACTTTTTACAGGAAAAACAAACAATACAAGACATGTACATGGCCAAGAAACATATGAAGAAAGAAAGCTCAACATCACTGATCATCAGAGAAATGCAAATCAAAACCACAATGACATATCACCTCACACCAGTCAGAATGGTGATTATTAAAAAAATCAAGAAACAATAGATTCTGATGAGGCTGTGGAGAAATAGGAACACTTTTACACTGTGGGTAGGAATGTAAATTAATTCAACCATTGTGGAAAACAGTATGGCAATTTCTCAAGGATCTAGCACCAGAAATACCATTTGACCCAGCAATCTTATTACTACCAAAGAAATATAAATCATTCTACTATAAAGACACATGCACATGTATGTTTATTGCAGCACTATTTATAATATCAAGGAAATGAAACCAACTTAAATGCCCATCAGTGATATAGACTGGATGAAGAAAATGTGATACATATATACCATGGAATACTATGCAGCCATTGAAAGGAATGGGGTCATGTCCTTTATGGGGACGTAGATCAAGCTGGAAACCACATCCTCAGCAAACTAACACAAGAACAGAAAACCAAATACCACATATTCTCACTCGTAAGTGAAAGTTGAATATTGAGAACATATGGACACAGAGAGGGGAACAAAACACAGCAGGGCTTGTTGAGGGGATGGGGGGTGAGAAAGGGAATTCAGGGTATGGGTCATTAGGTACAGCAAATCACCATGGCACACCTATAACTATGTAACAAAACCTGCATGTTCTGCACATATATCTCATTTTTTAGAAGAAATAAAGAAAAAACATTTTTTATATAAACCAAGAACAGCAAATCTTCCCATTTTCAGAATTTTGCAGAAAATTTGTATTTTATGAGAATCTTACAATCTTTAAATGCAAATATTTAGTTCAATGTATTTACAACACTATGTAGACAAATTGAAATATGTAGCTACTGGCCAGGCGCAGTGGCTCACACCTATAATCCCAGCAGTTTGGGAGGCCAAGACGGGCAGATCACAATGTTGGGAGCTCAAGACAAGCCTGTCCAACATGCTGAAAACTTGTCTCTACTAAAAAAAAAAAAAAAAAAAGAAGAAAAATTAGCCGTGTGTGGTGGTGGGCTCCTGTAGTCCCAGCTACTCATGAGGCTGAGGCAGGAGAATTGCTTGAACCCAGGAGGCGGAGGTTGCAGTGAGCCAAGATCGTACCCGTGTACTCCAGCCTGGGTGACAGAGCGAGACTCTGTCTCAAAAAAAAAAAAAAAAAAAAAAGAAAAAGAAATGTGTAGCTACTCAGTTCAGCCTCAAGGTTCACCATTTTGCTAGTTTCTCATTTAAATCCTGTTTCTGTAAATTTCAACTTCTGGCTTTAGATTTTAATTCTCTGGACCTTCGTCATCACCTGTAAAATAAAAATAATAATGGTTTTCTAAAATAAAGTAATATGGATCATATTTATTCTTATATAGTATACATATATTGCAAGGATAGGTTATAAAATATGTAGCAGGCATTCAGTAAAAGTTAGCTTACACATCCAACAGTAAACAAAACATGCCTCTCTCATTTACTCAATTTTTTTCTCCTACTTTAAATTTACATACCCTAATATCTTTAAATCATTTCGTGATCTGTTTGCAAAATCTTAAATCAGATTCTATCTCAGAGATTCTATATGAGTGTTATTTCTCTTCCTTCTCTCCAGAGTTGAACATCCTTTTGTCTCTTTCCTTTCCAATATTGAGGTATTTTAGTGTTAGTTTCATATGCTGCATTTGTTCCTCCCCGGGTTTTTTAACTGAGGTAAAATTTGCATCCAGTGGAAGGCATAAGTCCTAACTATAAAGATTGATGAATTTTGACAATTGTATACATTTGTGTAATTCAACTCCCCCCCTAAAAAAATGGGAAAATATTCACGCCTGAACATTTTCTCATGCACATTCCCAGAGAATCCTCTGGCATTACAGGTAAACATGTACATTTGTCTATCTTTAATGTTCATATAAATGGAATCAAATGTTGCATACTTTTTTAGTGAGTATCTACTAATGTTCAATATAATGCTTTCAAGATTGCTTTATGGTACTACACATATCAGCAGTGCATACCACTTTATTGCTGAGTATTATTTCATTGTATGAATATACTGTAACTTTATAAATTCTCTTATGCAATGAACATTTGCTTTGTTTCTAGGTTGGAGCTATTATTTAAGAAAGCTCTTATGAACCTACCCTCGCATATAAGTATTTTCCTGGATATATATTTTTATTGTTATTGTATAAACACCTAGAATGGAAGTGCTGACTTTTAGAGTAGGTGTATGGTTGAGTTAGTAAGAAACTACCCAATAGTTCATTATGGTGGCTGTACCATTATAAAGTCCTTGCTAACATTTGGTGTTATCATTCCTTTACATTCTAGCCATTGTAGTTGGCATAATGTATTATCTCTTGGTTTTAAATTTGATTTTCTTTATGACTGTGTTGAACTCTTTTTCTTGGGCATACTGGCTATTCTTTGTTGTTTTTGTTGTTGTTGTTGAGACAGGGTCTCACTCTGTAACCCAGGCTAGAGTGCAATGACACAATCTTGGCTCACTGCATGTACTCAGAACCCATGCAATGGCAAGACTCAAAGAGCTCGAACACAAACAGGACTGAAACACCCACCTGCTTACAACTTTGCGGTTGACAAGAAGGAGAGAAGACAAAAGGAGAGAAGAGCTGTGGCTGTATTAGTTTATTTCCATGCTGCTGATAAAAACATACCTGAGACTGGGAAGAAAAAGAGGTTTAATGGACTTACAGTTCCACATGACTGGGGAGGCCTCATTATCATGGTGGAAGGCAAGGAGGAGCTAGTCACATCTTACACGAGTGGCAGTGGGCAAAGACAAAGAGCTCGTGCAGGGAAACTCCCAGTTTTAAAACCATCACATCTCATGAGACTTATTCACTATCACAAGAGCAGCACAGAAATGACCTGCCCCTATGCTTCAGTTATCTCCCACCAGCTCCCTCCCACAACACATGAAAATTATAGGAGTTATAATATGAGATTTGGGTGGGGACACAGAGCCCAACCATATCAGTGCCCTTAAGGGAACCCAGACCTAGGAGCTCCCCAAGCCAGGGCTGTGACACCCTCTTTGGGGCATCTCCACGCTTCTGGGTGCCACTGTGTTCCCTGGTGCCTGCAATGGAAGTCACTTGCAGTACATCTGGTTCAGCAGCAGCCTCGCAGGGAGCCAGTGCCTGTGTGGTGGCTCGAGCTGCCCACTCTGCTGAATCTGGCATGCTTTACTGTGCGCAGTGGCCAGACTCTGTGCTTGCTTACACACCCCTCGCCACTCCACACCTGCTTGCCCTTGGCAGGCATGGAATGTGGGCCTGTAACATGAGTCGAGCAC
>CAUYLG010027478.1:0-12249 GCA_963573385.1 Cacajao melanocephalus | reverse complement strand
TATGGTAGGCAGCAATGGTTATGTTTTGAAGTAATTCAAGATCCTTACCTTGGCCCATCTGTATCTTTAAAAGCTCCAGCCAATACAAAATTAGCCAGGCGTGCATGGTGGTGCATGCCTGTAATCCCAGCTACTTGGGAGGCTGAGGCAGGAGAATTGCTTGAACCTGGTAAGCGGAAGTTGCGGTGAGCCAAGATCATGCCATTGCACTCCAGCCTGGGCAACAAGAGCAAAACTCCATCTCAAAACTCAAAGACAAAAACAAACAAACAAACAAAAGAACAAAAAGCTCCGGCCATAAGCCCTGGGCTCTGAGAGCACCATCAGCAAGAACTTTGGATTAACATGGCCAAGAGCCCTCCATCTGGTCAAGCACACAAACTAGGCACTCTCTGAAAAAAAAAAGAATTGTTTTCCCTTAAGAATTACCATGGGATAGGGACCCTGACATAACTTGAAGAACATAAGGGCAGAGTGGTAATAAGGCAAAGATTTCACAGATCTAGAGGGTCTCCTTAAACTAGACAAAAGATCCAATGAATGGAAAACCTAACCTTATGGATATTTCTAGGTTAAAAATCACAGGGGAAGATCTCAACCTATTGAGTTCAATGATCTAGTATATAATCAATCTAGTTAACGTCTATGGCACCTTCTATATTTAACATTTCGGAGAAAGAGAACAACAAAGAGCTACTATCTCAGTATTCCAGCCTTCTAGCAAATAAACCAGGAGTTGCAAGCTCAACTGCCTACGGACACAGTCAAATGAAATAAATAAGTGAAGAGAATCAAGTGAACTTGGCTTCAGAGTCTGAGAAGCAATGAGGAGTATTAGAGATTTGGCAAATCAAAGTTCATACCCCTTAAACACTTGTTGCTTCTAGCAGAAGCACTCACTATGCAGCTGCAGCAGTTTGTGCCACCAAAAATTCAAGCTCAGGGCTGCCAGATCTTCTAATTTTTCTTTAAAAGCCAGAAGTATAAATTCTTATGTGAATCTCATATTTCTTAAAAATTGGCAATTTAAATAATTAAATTCTCTTTTTAAAAACACAGGTCAAATCAGACATATTCATGGTGAATTTATGTGGACCGTATTTGGTCCACAGATGAATAGTGTGGGCTCTCAGATTATACAACCTACAAGTCCCTTAATTTTCCACAACAGCCTACCCTGCTCCTGTGGCCTTTTCTGCTTCCTATATGAGTCCCTCTTTTCCTCAATATGCCACATTATTGCATGCTACACATCTCAACGGAATCTAGGTTGGGTGTGGAGAGTGAGTAAAGAATGCTCCTCTATCACAATCACCCCATTCAAGAGTCAGCCGAGCTCTGATCTTACTACAAGGAATTGCTATTTTGGAAATGAAGATCAATTACAATGGAGTCATACTGGTAGGTCAAATAGCTGAGCCAAATTAAATAATTTTTTTATAAGTAACAAATAAGTCTTACATCTCCAAAAACTGTCAAGTATTTTTTTAAAAAACCTTTAGATGTCCTGTCTCATGTATCAGTGATGACTAACTGCTCTCACACAGCTTTGCCACCAAGCCCAACCATGCCACACTCAAAGGAAGAAACCTCAAAAGAAGTTCATTAACTAAACTGAACATCACTTCCATTGAAAATGCTGTAGAATTTTTAGCTTCTACACAAAGTAGACTTATTATTTACTTTAAAATGCTTTACTGACATCCTATTCTAATCAAAGTAAAATGTTTAGAGGATGGGTCAACCCCACTGGGATCCAACCTACATATCTAGATATTTACCTTTTCCCACATACTCTAACAGGATTGCTATGTTAGATAATCTTTGTTAAACATAAACAAACTATGGTCTTCTGTATCTAGAAGGCTTTCTTCTTTCTTCTTCTATTACCTAAGGATCTAAGAAAATAGTTTTTGATGTAGGTTATCTCAAATATATTCACTTGAACAGGACTGCATGAGGCAAGGTTAATGTATTACCATCCACATGCATTAGTCTATTCCTGCTGATACCTAAGGGCAATAAATTCCCCCAATCTGCCCATCGTTATTCCACCTTAAAGCTTCTAATGATGATACATTAGAGGGCAGCTGACTCTGATACCAATTTAGTCTGCTTTCAACAGTCAGCTTCCAATCTTAGCTGAGATCACAATGAACAATTGTGACAGAATAGAGCAGTGATATCATAAATATAACTGATACAAATTGGAATTTGTTTTTTAGAAGTTTCCAAAACAGATAATTTTACTATGGAATGTTATAAAAATAGAAAATGAGAAGGAAATCTAAGAAGTTATTTTTAATACAATCTTTAGAACTCTTATTTTACCAGTTGGCATAAAGGCAGTAAGTGACTGGTATGGTTTGGATCTGCGTCCCCGCCCAAATCTCATGTTGAAAGGTAATCCCCAGTGTTCAAGGTGGGGCTGGTGGGAGGTGATTGGATCATGGGGGCAGTTTCTAATGGCTTGGCACCATCCCCCTTGGTGACATTGTTGTCATTGTGACAGCTAGTTATTTTAAAGTGTGTAGCATCTTCCTAACCCTTTTGGTCCTGTTTCTGCCATGTAAGACACCTGCTCCCCTTTTGACTTCTGCCATGAGTAAAAGCTCCCTGAGGCCTCCCTAGAAGCAGATACTGCTATGCTTCTTGAACAGTCTGCAGAACCATGAGCCAATTAAATTTCTTTTCTTTAAATGTTATCCAGTGTCAGGTATTTCTTTATAGTATAAAGACTATTTCTTTATAGTCTGCAAGAACAGACTAATACAGTAGCTATAATAGGAATCTACCCAATTAGTTCATATGCATACTAAGCAACAGCAAATATGCATCATTATGCATGATGCTCACAAGTCCATGAGCCCCCAATTCTCCTTAATTGGAATCAAAATACCAAAAAGATGCAGTAGTCTCAAAACCCAGTAATAGGCCTAATCCTTTAATTTGTTCCAATATTGTTCTGTCTGAAAACACTGACTCTTATTTACATGACTGATAATTGTTGTATTTTGTTATTATCAGAAAATCTACAAAAGCTTCAAATCCAAAGTATTTCTCATGAGATCAAGTAACTTTTTCATATATTGCTGATATTTTGTTATGATATAATGGCAGCATCCATTGTTTCCAAAATGAAAGAAAGACATAGAGAAGGAGGAGGAAGAAGAGTAAGCAATGGAAAAGAAGTGAAAGGGAAAGTGAAAGGGTAAACCCAACAACATTCAAAAACAAAAGTATGCTAATTCCTACAACTTTACCTAACAGAGTATGACACCCACACAATAATTTGGTCCTTAAAGCAAAACTTTTGACAAGAAAACAATAATACTTACTGGACAATTACAAGAGCAAGAAAGTCTGATTTCCAAGAAGAAATGGCAGAAAGATCTATAAAAAAATGTTGATTTTTTTTCCTTTCTACCATGTTCCTTTCACAGTGTAAATTCTAAAGTATAAATCTATATGAGGAATAGCTACAACTTTTAATGAATGATAAAGTTAGTATATTTACTTTATATGTCTCAAATTATAAAGTCCTACAAAAAGCTGTTTCTTCTATAAAAAGAAATTCGATTTCTAAATGAAAATACACCTTCCATACTTGACTATTCATGAAGTCATAGCCAGAATAATAGAGTAATGTAAGTAAATGTCAAACTTACATTCTCCTCGGCCAATAATGTTATACTCTTTTGAATAAAAATGACATGCAACATATTATATTCTTTCTTAAGAAACAAAAACTCTTTTGCTTTGAGTTTCATAATAGAGCTTAACCACTTTCCTTTACTTCTTTACAGAGCAACAGAGCAAGACTCTAGCTATGCCAAATACCCAATCAGTTTTTATTTTTAACATGGTATGAGCTTTGGCTAATGGAAGTCTCAAGATAGTGAAAAATGAAATGATTCAACATCAGTGATGCAGACAGATGTTCATTATATTCCAACTTACCCAGTACACTGACAAAAGCATCAAAAAGATGAAATGTTAGCAGAGGCTCTTTCAAGTGACCATAGTAATCAGCTATGGTTTTAAAGACATCTTTTTCAAATCCCAAGTACATAGGCTGCTTCAAATCACAACTGTTGGGCCCTATTTTGAAAAAGAGTGAAAAAGAAACATTAATGGAGTAATTACCTCTAAGTATTATTCTCTGTGAATATGTGTGGCGTGTACAAATATTCAGATATTTGACATATACAGAAAAGTTTTTATGGTGAAAATTGACATTAATTAAATAGGCATTCCACATTGATATTAATTAAATAGACATTTACATTTTGCTTACACAAATATGCTTTGTGTCTAAATTGAAATCTATTATAAAACAATGAAGAAAATCACTGGCTAAGTTCCATTTTAAAAGAAATCTTTCTTAAAAAACATTCTTCTGAAAGGCATTTTTATTAAATGTAAACAATGATAATTTTCTCCGAAATATTCAATATTATCCTAGTCAATATAATTGACTAAGATAACAATTAGCTCACATATGTAATAGACAAGTTATAAAGCAATTTTTAAAGCTTTTCATTATTTCATCATTGCTATATTATAAAATCCTACAGTCATAGAGTTGAGTGAAATAATCAATTTCTGCCTCTACTTCAGACTAACAGATATTTAAACTTAAAAAAAGAAATCCTGAAAAGCGGATTTTATATTTTGTCTAAATTCATTCTGATAATAAACTTTCTATTTGATACCTGACCAACCAACAAAAGACAGTTTATCAAGCAAAGTCATACTGCAAAGTTGAAGCAACAACTGAAAACCTGAAACAGCCTGGTCCCAACCATATCCCACTCCAGCAACAAGCAAAAAAAAACATCCACTTGTGTCTGGCCCAAAGAGGAACAAGAAATGCCTCTCTACAGAGTTGGCAACGACTGCCCCGGCAATCCCTCCACAGACCACAGATTTACACCTGCCAAGTTGAGAGATGAACTGGAGCTGCCTGTACCTCGAGGAAAATAGCAAATGGTCCCATGAGGAACAGTGTAGCCAGCCTTCTCTATTTCCATTACAGCATGGAAGAAAGGACCACATCTGCATTGGCTAGTTCTGGGCCAGCAGAAGACTAAACAACTGTACCCAAATAGACTTCTACCCCCAGAGGAGCAAAAGCAGCAGCCAAGATAAATTGAAAGGAAATTCTTCTTACAGAATCTCTGTAACTAAAGAAAGAGGATCAAGCTAAAAAGGACAGTAAAGCATTTGGGGCCTCCATTTCGAGGTCACTGTAACATGATCAAATGGCTCTTTTGGCCTCCTTAAAGACTCTCTTACCTTTCAATATTCTGGTCTCTTCTTATAAAATACGTTGATTAGTTAAAATAATGACAACTGTGAAATGCATGTGGTACCATACGAATCCAACAGCAAAGGTAGCTGCCATTTTGCTTGCCTCCTCCTCTGACATATGCCAAGCTTAATCAATTAAAATAAGTAGGTTGATATGTCTCAACAAGTAATACACATTGCCTAGAATTACTCCCTGCCAGAATAAGTAGGTGGTTCATTCTAAGCAGTAGTACTCTTTTGTGAACATCTCATCATCCTTCTTAAAAATATGCAAAATTTTTTATTTTTTTTTAAAAATAGTGCACAGTGAGCCCTATGAGAGGAAGTCATATTTTTATGATCTTTTCTTTCTCAGTCATCTTGAACTTTAAGAATATTTTTAATTTTTTTAAATAAATGTTATTCCTGACAGATTCTGTAAAATAAATCCTTTGACTTTTTTGTATTTATTTTTTATTGAATCCTGGACAGGCACAAAAAAGAAAAACACAGTTAACCTGGTTTTACATTTATGTAACCAGCATTGAGGCTGACCAACAATGAATGTATATGGGCCCATGTGCACACAGGTGTGACAATAAACACAAATGGTCCTGAAGAGAAAGAGGTGAGCAGCACACGAACAAAATAGGAGGCAATAGGTCTTCAAAATACCATACAATCAACCTATCCTTTCTGTTCCCTTTTAGATGACTGTAACAGGAATCTGGACTTATTAAGGATAGAAGGACAAGAAACAGGTCTGACTTTGGTGAACTCAAAGTACATTTTGAGGATCAAGAGCATTTTCAGAAAACATAATAACTTTATAAGTTATTTGAAAGGTTAATCTTGCCCTTTCGCCAACTTTGTTTGACACACAAATAAACATCTTTACAGATACGCCAACCACTCATAAAGCATTGTACTTGATACATGTAAGACATGTTCCTTTTTCCCAGCACTTGCCACCTAGTATCACGCCACCTCACATACATGAAGATCTTTAGTAATTTACCCCTCACATTTTTCCTCTCCATTGATAAGAAATTCCAGTTATTCTAATCTTTCTACAGAAGTTTTTTGGCTTTAGGTGCACATATTACTTGAGGGAAAATTATGCTCTTTACCACATTCAGTCATTATTGAAACTTCAACATCATAAACAAATTACTATATACTTTACAACATGTTGCAGGCTAGACTGGTTATACTAGCTTCCTATGTTCATTCCTAGCTGATCAACTTCTAAATCCTTGGTTTGCCAGTTCAGAAACGGGAAGTTTAACTTCCCATTTATACTATCACATCATTGCCAACCCTAGACAAAGATATAACTTAAATTTCATTTATTTCAAATGCCTGGGCAGGAAGAATAAAGAGCACTTCCCCAAGCTAAGATCATAATATTCTGCATCACAGAGGTTCCAAAATTTTAACCGAAAACCAATGAAAATCTTAATAATTAAACCCAGAGAACCTTGGGCTTCACACAAACTAATGTTACTATTCATATACAGAAGGACAGTACAGAATGAATGAACAGCATTCATCTTCAAAAGGCTATTCAAAATCATAGGATCATGTTCCATATATTACCACTAAGATTCCCCACATTAAGCTGAATAGTTATTTTAGTTTCATTCTATAATCAAACAAAACTAATTCCGTTTAAACCCATATTTTACAGTCTACAAATTCACAAATTTAAAGGGAATTTACACCTATATCTGTAATACTAATCCTGTGCAAAAGAAAAGAAAATAAACTACTACTACCTTGTGGTATCTGTGAGACTCAAAAGGCCCTCTAGATCAAATATCATTGTTATCAGTCAGCCAAAATAATTAGAATTCTTTCCATCAAAATTACTTGTTTGGGTTAAGCCATTA
The DNA here is from genome assembly GCA_963573385.1 of Cacajao melanocephalus. Taxonomy (NCBI): domain Eukaryota; kingdom Metazoa; phylum Chordata; class Mammalia; order Primates; family Pitheciidae; genus Cacajao; species Cacajao melanocephalus. The sequence continues at coordinate 5,065 of CAUYLG010027478.1, read as the reverse complement.
ATCATTTGAATCCCTTCTTTGGGTTAAGCCTTCTGAAAACTCCCAGAAGAATGGTAGTGTTTCTGAGATATTATAACAACATTGATATCCATAGGCCTTCACAGTGCCTATGCTATTCAATGATATGGAAATCACGTGCCTATGAAATGGATTTCATATACCTATAAAAATCCTCACAGGGACCACCCTAATCCAAGCCTTCTCATCTAACATTCAAATTACTGAAACAGTCTTTCTCGTTTCTCTGCATGCAGGTTGTTCTCCTTCCAAACCATCCTTCATCCTGTGATGAAGCAATTAGAACTAGTGTGGATGTTATCTATAGTGTGAGTAAATCTACTAGAAAGTAGAAGTACTAAACTCCTTCAAAACTGTTCTAGAATTCAGTCCTTTCACTAAGTCACAAATTTATCACTAAAAGCACAGCAGTCCCAAAATAATTAACTGCCAGTCTCACAGGTGTCAAATCAATGTTCAGGCCATTGAGCAGAAATTTTTTCTAATTTAGGGAACTAATTTCTGTTAATTTCACAAAACTGGCAGATAATTAGTACTTACAATTTGCCAAACACTTCATAGCTGACAGCACCCAATGAGGAAGTTCTTCTGCAGGAAAAATAAAAATAAAAAGAAGATTTTAATTCAATTCTATATAGCTTAAGAAATAATATATATACTTGGTATCTTTAGAATGTATTACTTGCCCAGGTAATATGAACCATATATGCTAATCACAAATCATCAATTTATGTAATTAGAACATTTAAAAGATGAAAATCTTTCCTTGGCAGCAGTGTTATAACACGCACTTACATAAATCATGCCTACAAATTTCTCTAAGGACACAATGCACCTTTTAAAGCTACAGTAAAAAAGAAAAAAATGTATCGTTTGCTCCAAACAAACCAAAAGACAAACCAATTATTTTAAGAATTACAGAAAGAAAAAGAAAAGAAAAAATATTAGTCATCAAACACATTTGTGAAACAAGTTCCCCAAACACCACCAGCCTCCTAAAAAGGGTAATTCTGTAGGTCCAATGTAAGTATCATTTTACATGTTTCCATTTTCAGAATGCTTTACGCCAAGAAAGTTCAAATGACATATTAACGTTAGGCTATTAGAATTAAGACAACCTTTAAATAATAGATACCTAACATTGCTACAAAAAAATCCCAGCTAAACCATTTGGTACAGAATCTCTTTCCTCCAGGCCCCACCACAGACATCTGATGAGGTGGGCCAGCACTCAGGCTTCCACTTCATCTTCTCTACTTCTCTAAAACTGCAAAGATACTTGTTGAATTGTGTCAGATCTAGTGAACCAGAGTCTTGTTAAATGCTCTCTTCTTTCTTAAGATCTTACTTAATAAAATGAAAGATGATTGGTCACCTAACTGATAACTAGAAGTATTAATTTGCTGCACTCAGAGAATGTGGAAGAATTTTAGATGTATTTCAAAGGCTACACTCTCCCCCTCATTCTATGGAACTTAATTTTATATGTTGATATTAACCTAACAATTCATAAAGTCACCACAAACTTTTTTGTCTCTCATTGTTCTCCATTTCTCATACAGGGACTATAAAATGAGGAGAAGTGTTTCAGGTTTGAAAATAGGTTCCGTTCCTGTCAGGAAACATGGCCTAGAAAAACCTCTTCCCCTCTCACCACTGCTCAGGCTATTCTGCTACATTCTGTGTGCTTCCCAGGAGCCTCTAGCCCTAAATTTAATCATATTTTTAAAAACTCAAAAATTATTATGCCATCTTCCCACATCCAAAGGCCATCAAGTTCCAGCTAATTCCCAGCATCAAGGGTTTGCACTAAAGGAAGAACAAACCAATGAGCCCATCCAAATCTAGTCTAATCCTTTAAATCCACTGGAAGATTTAAAATTAGTGTGGGGGCTGTGACCCACTATAGTGCCGTAACCACATTTTTACAAGTCAAAAACCAGGTTAGGTGGCTGTTATGTGGTTCTTTTTTTTTTTTCCTGGGTTTTTTTTTTTTCTGATTTGTAAACTGGCCTAGGGTGGGAAATATAAAAAATTAAAGCAACATCAGCATTTAAAAAACTATCTTATTAAAAAGAACCAAGACTATCCCAGAGAATCTAACACAGACACAACAAAACAAAAACATGTGAGAACTCTACGTGCAATCAGACCCCAGGACCCACCTGAAAACTGACTCAAGCTCTTAGTTACATCTTGAATGTACTCACTTTTCAGGGATTTTTCCCGGAACCACTTAATGCCCAAGGTGGCTAACACTGCACTAGATTCTGGATGGATTTTGCTGAGGCTTTCATTCCTATATATTCATTCTATGACATTCCCTTAATCCAAACAATTTGTTAAAAGGTATTAGAAAGAAGATATGTAATGAAGGAACAAACTTATTCAGGGTTTAGGGAAAGGTCAAATAGGAGCTGACAGACCTATGCAGCCAATATATTCTGTCAATAAGAAACAAAATGATACTTATGCACTTACTTGACTTGTCATCAAGAATAACAACTCCCTGCTTGCTAACACTATATACATTATGGATGATGAACTTCGAATTGACAAGTTTGATGTCTAAAACTTCTTCTAAGGAATCCAGGCCAAGAATTTTCTGTAAACTAAAAGATAAGTAATTATGTTAATTAGTTCTTTCTTTAAGATTACATTTACTCAAAAACCTGGTACTACAAAAGATCAATCTTTAGAATGCTTTATTTTCATGAATTTCATCCAATCTTTGTGGGGCAAAAAGGGCAGAAATAAAGTACAATAAACAAATGTAAAAAAATATCCTTTTGCTACTAACATTTTGCTTCACAGATTTAGTAACACACCAAATGACAAGAAAGTAATTTTGTAAGTAAAAATATTACAACACAAAAACTAACTTATCCACTAAGAAACTACTATTAGCATATCTTCATGAGAAACAAAATTTTGCTGTATGACTGTTAACTTTATACATATAGTACATCAATACCTAAGAGATCAAATTTTCTATTATGTATTTTATTACACTTAAGATGTCAGTGTTACTTGAAAGCATAAGAACTTTTAAACTCCTAATTTAACTATTAAAGAGATAATGTCCAGAATTCAGTTAGATTATGTTTGCTAAACACAACTGCAAATAACGCAAAGTTGAGATTTTTATACATAATTTCAGAAAACTAAACATGCAGAGAGTGAGGAAGCAGCAAAATAGGAAAAATATCCCTAGAATTTCTCAATATCAAATGTACATACTATGATAACGTCATAGACTTCCATATCTCTTCCACATTGGCCTCTGTTAGCTGTCTGCGGTGAACAAGACGGCAAGCTGGTACCTCTCCAATAGCAATACTGTGACGCTTGTACCACATCTCAGAATTCTAATGGAGAGGGAATGCAAGAAGGGAGGGAAGGGAGAAAGGGTAGAAAGAGAGAGAATAAATATTTCAATATAAAGTAGTGTGATTTTATGAGAAATGTCTTTGATTTGGTTACTTGTAATTTGATTTCAAATAATTCAAAATATAAATTAACTTTCTTTGCATAGATCTCAGAGAAGTAAAGAATGATTCTTAAGACTATGTCACATTATAAACAAATATTCATGAATTACAGAAGAGCTATGGCAATAAGTATGGCATTAACTAGCTAATTTTTCCTGTGGACATTACAACTAATCAGTGAAATAGCAGTGAAATGAAATTTTATTAATTCAAAATTAAGGAATACATATGTAAATTCACACACTATACAGACTGATTGTTGAAAATAAAATTAAAATATATTACTTTTGAGAATTGTCTTTTTTTGTAAGAAAATATCAAGTAAGTGTAATGTTCAAAAGCAGCCCCCAAATCTTGTGGAGCAAGAGGCTCCACAAGGACAGCTGAAGATGGCAAAAGGAAGAGAAGTGGTTTTTTTGTTTGTTTGATTTTTAAGCATTACCCCAATCTTGGTAGTCTTCTACTGGGATATATTTTAAGGAAAAAATGTGAAAAAAAGAGGCAGTCAATTCTACAACGAGCTTCTGTTTTCCAAGACTAGAATAATCTACCTTTGTTCATATATTTGGTCAGTAGCTATTCTACAATATTCCATGCCCTAACCTTCTTACCCTCAACTGGCAATAATAACAAAGTTTAGGAGGAAGAGACGAAGAAGGGTAATAAATTATAGAACATACGAGAAAAGGGGATTACAAGGGAGTTTTAACAGAAATCTGCTCTGTCTGAACATGGAAAAACAGCTGCCATATACAATTGACCCTTTATATCTGTGGATTCTGCAACTGTGGATTCAACCAACCACAGACTGAAAATCTTCGGGGGGCTAGATTAATAAAAAAGAAAAGGGAGAAGAATCAAATAGATGCAATAAAAAATGATAAAGAGTATATCGCCACAGATTCCACAGAAATACAAACTACAATCAGAGATTACTACAAACAACTCTATGCACATAAACCAGTAAACCTGGAAGAAATGGTTAAATTCCTGGACACTTGCACCCTCCCAAGCCTAAACCAGGAAGAAGTTGAAACCTTGAATACACGAATAACAAAGTCTGAAGTCGAGGCAGCAATTAATAGCCTACCAACCAAAAAAAGTCCAGGTCCAGATGGGTTCACAGCTGAATTCTATTAGATGTACAAAGAGGAGCTGGTACCATTCTGAAACTCTTCCAAACAATCCAAAAAAGAGGGGAAATCCCATACAATTTTGGAACATATATTAGCATTAAAAAAAAAAAAAAAAAAAAAGAGGGAATCCTTCTCAAATCATTTTATGAGACCAACATCATCCTGACACCAAAACCCGGTAGAGACTCAACAAAAAAAGAAACTTCAGGCCAATATCCATGATGAACATAGACACAAAAATCTTCAATAAAATACTGGCAAATCGATTGCAACGGCACATCAAAAAGCTTAGCCATCACGAACAAGTAGGCTTCATTCCAGGGATATAAGGCTGGTTCAACATAAGCAAGTCCATAAACGTAACCCACCACATAAACAGAACCAAAGACAAAAACCACATGATTATCTCAATAGATGCAG
>CAUYLG010027477.1:0-12844 GCA_963573385.1 Cacajao melanocephalus | reverse complement strand
TTTTCATCTTTTTTTGCACTGGTTTCTTCCCATCTTTGTGGATTTATTTACCTGTGGTCTTTGTAGTTGATGACTTTCAGATGGGGTCTCTGAGTGGGCATCCTGTTTGTTGATGATGAAGTTATTTCTTTCTGTTTCTTAGTTTTCCTTCTAACAGTCAGGCCCTCTGCTGTAGGACTGCTGGAGGTCCACTCCAGACCATGCTTGCCTGGGGCTCACCTGCAGCGGCTGCAGAACAGTAAGGGTTGCTGCCAGTTTCTTCTTCTGCTATCTTTGCCCTGGAAGGATACCTGCCAGTTGTCAGTCTGAGCTCTCCTTTAGGAGGTGACTCTTCGGTTATACGGGGGTTGGGGAGCTGCTTGAGGAGACAGTCTGTTCTTTATAGGAGCTCAAGTGCTGAGCTGTGAGCTCTGTTGTTCTGTTCAGAGCTGCTGGGCAGGTACGTTTAAATCTGCTGCAGCGGAACTCATAAACGTCTTTTTTTTCCCCCCTGGTGCTCTGTCCTGGGGAGTTAGGGCTTTATTTATAAGTTTCTGTCATGCTGCTGCCTTTTTTCAGGGATGCTGTTCCCAGCAAGGAGGCAGCCTAGTCACTGTCTGCCAGCAGAGGCGTTGCTGAGCTGCTGTGGGCTCTGCCCAGCTGCCGTGTGAACTTTTCTGCAGTCCTGTTTATAGGGGTATAGTTAGAACTGCCTCGGCAATGGCGGCCCGCCTCTGTAATGGCAGGCTGCCTCGGCAATAGCGGACTGCTTTGGCAATGGCAGACCACCTCGGCAATGGTGGATACCTCGGTAGTGGTGGACTGCCTTGGTAATGGCAGATGCCCCTCCCCTGCAGAGCTGGATGGTCCTGGGTTCAGCTGTGCTTGCTGTTAAACTCTCAATCCAGAGTGTTTCAGATTGCTGGTGTTTGTGAGGGTGGGACCGGCCATGCCTGATCACCTGGCTCCCTGCCTCAGACCCCTTTTTTTCAGTTGAATGGGTGACTCTGTCTCCCAGGCATCCCAGTCACCAGTTGAAATGGCACCTGGATTTGTGTGAGATTTTGTGAAGAGACCCACTGTGGCAGCTGAAACAGCCATGCTGGGGGGCTCGTGGTGCTTTTCCGCCCGGGAATCTCCTGGCCTGGCTCCATGTTTCAGTCCCCTTTTTATCAGTTGAATGGGTGACCCTGTCTCCCAGGTGTTCCAGTCGCCTGTTGAAAAGGCGCCTGGATTTGTGTGAGATTTTGTGTGGAGACGCGCTGCGCTGGCTTGGCGCTTTTTCTCCTGGTATCGCCTGGCTCCCTATATCAGTCCCCTTCTTATCAGTTGAACGGAGTCTCCCAGGCACTCCAGTCGCCAGCTGAAAGGGCACCCAGACCCCTGTGAGTTTTTTATGTGGAGACCCACATGCCGGCCAAAACAGCTACGCTGGAGACTCCTCCGCCTGGGAATCTCCTGGTCTGTGGGCAATAAAAATCCATCTGGAAATGCGGCACCCACTCACCCTCCATGCTTTCGCTGGGAGCTGCAATCCTGAGCTGCTCAGCCTTACTGCCTTGAAGAGTCAGAGGATGGACAGAAGTCAGTGCTACCATAATAGCTGGAAGTAGAGAAGAGATGTGAGAAATGACAGAGATACAGAGAGGAAGGCCAACTGTGCAAATAGAATCTGGCCAAATTTCTGAGTGTCCCCTGAATTATAAATGTACAAATAGACTTCAAGCAGACCACTGAAGCCAAAATAGATGAACAGGTATTTTAGCAGTTCTGACTGCAGGGAAGACAAAGTATGAATTTTTAGTTCAGCCTAGTTAACCAATTGCTGTTAAAAAAAAAAAAGAAAATAACAGAATCCATAGTCAGAACATATAACATCAAAATGTTCAGAATATGGTTCAAAATTACTATATATAAAATGAAATCAGAAAATGACACCCATACTCAAGAGACAAATAAATCAATAGAGATCAAATCTAAGATAACTCAGTTGCTAAAATTAGTAGACAAGGATTTTAAGGCAGCTATTATATCCATATTTTAAGGACATAAAATAAAATTTGTTTATAATGAATAAACAGTAAATATTATTAGAAAAATAATAACTATAAAAATGAAAATTCAAGAGCTAGAAATATAATATTTCAAATAAAGTTTTATTCAATGGGATTAAGAGCAAATTAGATATAAGAGGAAGAAGAGTTAGTGTACTTAAAAATAGGTCAATAAAAATTATACAATCAAAAGAGAGGATACAAGGTTAAAAAATAAAATAGCTGACAGATATTTCACTATTGGACAAGACTAGCTCTTTATACACAAAGAGAGATTTGGATAAACCCACCTAGACTAGTGAGCAAATAAAGAAGCTGGGTAGTATTCATATCTCCTCCAGGTGTCTGTGCACCCTGTGACTGCTTCATTTTATTTAAAATATTATTCCTTAACACATTAGTTCATTACTTAACAGATCATGAGCAAATATAAAAGATGCATTCCAAAGCCAAACAGAAATGTTGGTATTATCTGTATTGCTCTTAAAATTATATCAAGTGTGAATTCAAAATTCATTTGACAAATAGTAATATGTCACTTATGGAAAAGAGCAGTGATGTGGGGCTTTCAGAGTTCTCATCTTAGTGATCTACATGTGTTACCTTTGAAGAGATCACTTTTCTTCAAACATAAGATTGAATTACTCTTTCAATACAGTATGTACAACCTTTCCCTGAAGTCTAGTGTTTTTCGGTAATTTATGATCCTATCAGGAATATTTAGTTCTGCTAATTACAATGACTGAGACATACACTTGGGCCAATTTTCTAAGTATTTCCTTTATTTTAAATAATTTAACATATAGCTCTCTAAAATTAATTTTTTTATCCTATCTCTGCAGAATAGAAAGAATATAGAGTGTTTGTAATACCTTCTGACTGGTTTTTGCCTCCTGTTCTGGAATGCTCACACCATTGTAATAAAAATAATAAATAAATAAAATCTAGTTCACAGTGGGGAAGCACTCTTAAATTTAACAATCCTTTGAATAATTTATTTAGACAGAAAATTTAAATGATAAGAAACATTCAAAGTCTTCCAAGCAATATATCAGAGATATACACACTAAAGCATAAAATTGTATTGATTTAATGAACTGTAGTGTCTTCTATTTGACTATCCTTGTTTGATGTGATTTATAAAAATTAACTCATACAAACTTCAGTTTTACATGAGGTAACTGAAATCCAGAGTGGTTTAGTAACCTGCCCGAGATGACACACTAGCAAGGGCCAGAACCAGGATTTGAGCTTAATCTAGTTTAAGAGTTTGAGTTTCTTTCCAGTCTAATAGGACATTTTCAGTACTGATGTATGAAAATATGACACCTAAGGACAATCACAAAAATGTTATTCATTTACTTCCTCCAAAAAATCAATGTTGCCATGTGCTTTTCTAGATTTCCCAAATAAGAATCTGAATCTTATATATGCTACTTTCATCTAGATTGCTCTTTTAGACAGATGTCCACTGAGATCTCTAGGAAAAGCACAAAATTTTTTCAATTTCTCTTTCTCTAAAAACTTGTCAACATACTTTTCTGTTTGACATAATTGTAAAATTCATAGCTTTTTCCAGGAATTTTATCCTGAAAAGATCCTTGGAGGAAAACAGATAGATTATTACAAACTTAACACAGAACAAAGATCAGTTGTGAAAGAAAAGAGATATTACCAGAATATTCACAGACATATGTTTTTTAATGTATTCCATTGTCCCTTCCAGTAGTTGAGCTTTGTGGCATTCCTGAAGATAATGAATTAAATAGACGAATTTGAGGAAAATCAACTAGAATAGTATATTTTACATTTGGGTAGGGGGGGTGCTTGCACATTTGTGCTCTATTTTTATTATTTCTTGATACTAGATTTGTTTTTCATAACATGCTTTATTTCTTATTCTTTGCAATTGACATAGGAAAATGGATTTATTTTTTTGCTCTTATCTTTTACCTTGCCTGTTATCTGGGAAATGAGAGAATAAGGACCAAAAGGAAGATTATGGTTAAAAAAACAAAATAATGAATCCCACACTTCTCTGTTTCTTTCATTCTGCCGCCATGTCTCTCCAGCTTCCAATAGTGTGCACGATGCTGAACACTCACCAAAGTGAACTACAGTGCCCCAAAGAGGAGGAACATGAAAGTGAGAAGGGTATGAGGATGGAAACAGCAATACATTTTCATCCTATACATTCTGAGTGAATTTTATTTGAATTATTATGAGTCTACAGAAGAGTCTCAGAATTAATTTATAGGATGCAAATTCATTCAATCAAGGATACATGGGGAAAATCTGGGAAATTGATAACTTACAATAGCAACTAATTAAAATAGTTTTATTTGGCTTTGGACTATATTTTTATGTTTATATTTGTACCTACATGCTGATAGGTTGTAAATTCACATTTTAAACAAAATGAAGTCAGAAACCTTCAAAGAACCAGTAGAAGGAAGCATAAAGTACAGCTGTCTTCTCTACCTCAAAACTTCTGGTCTACCCCAAACTCAAAAAGACAGGGATGTCTCTTTCAAAAGAACAAGGTTGAAAAACTTTGGAACCACAATTAATATTTTCTGTTTCATCTCTTCCTCTTCTCAATCAGCCCCTTTAAACCAAAATCTCATATCACTGAAGAAAAGTGGAGATTTTAAATCAAGAGCTAGAAAAGGTCTCAGAGAATAGTTGAACCTGGATATTCCATTAAAAATGCCTACCATGGTCTAAGAGGCAATGTAAGTGGCTGACGCCATGGAAATGTAGAAGTAGAGATTGTGCTCCTTCTGAAGGTCCACTCATTGTCTAGGTGACCACCCGGCTCACTGAATGCAAGTTCAATAGTGTTACATATTCAGATTTTAAAATTAGAACCATAAATCCAAGTTATTTCAATTTCAAGTGTTTTAAAAAAATTCATCCCAACAACAGCAATGACAACACCATTGTCTAATGAAAGGTCTAGTGAAAACACATATGGGGAAATATCATTGTCTTCAGGATTGCCAACTTGTGAACTCTAGTCCACAACTTTACACTCACTTTACAGTTGAGAAAACTGACACCTGAAGAGGCAAAGAGAAATTCTAAATCCAAATAGTGAATTAGAGAGAGGCCTAAAATATGAATCTCAGTATTCTTTTTTTTATATACCTTATGGTATCACCTCCTCTATGGTGCAGCAAAGCATATATATGACACATGCATTAAAAATTAGAAAAAAAGTTCATTCTTTAAACCACTCAATAGTTGAGAGAACAGGCTCTAGAGCCAAAATGGTTTAATATATATGCCAGTGGCACCAGCTTCTACTAGTTCCTGTGAATATAAACTCTCTATTACCCAGATTTTTTCTCTCCAGAGTGGGGAAAATACTGTCCGTCTCACTGAGTTGTTGTGAACATTAAATGATCTAATATATGGAAAGTGCTTATAAAACCATGTGGCATATATTGAGTCTTAATAAATATTAACTGTCATTATCACCATCATCATCATCATAAATTCCATGGCCTAAATCCTGCAATGTTCTCAAATAGATCTTTTGCAATCTCATTTTACTTTATAACATTTATGTTATCAGGGCCTCCTCAAATACAGCAAAGTTTACTTCTACTTCAATGTTCTTCTACTTGCTGACCCCTGACTTGTAATACATGACTCATTGTCTCACTTCGTGCAGGTCTAGTCTCAAATGGTGACTCGGCCAAGCAAGGTGGATCACGCTTGTAATCCCAGCACTTTGGGAGGCTGAGGTGGGTGGATCACTTGAGGCCAGGAGTTTAACACCAGCCTGGCCAACATGGTGAAAACCTGTCTCTACTGAAAATACAAAAATGGATGAAGTGTGGTGGCAGGTGCCTATATTCCCAGTTACTCAGGAGGCTAAGGCAGGAGAATTGTTTGAACCCAGGAGGTGGAAATTGCAGTGAACCAAGATCACGCCACTGCACTCCAGCCTGGCAACAAGGGCAAAACTCTGTCTCAAAAAAATAAAATAAATGTCATTCTCACATGTATGTCTTCCAGGACAACTCTTGTGAAACTATACTATGCGATGTCTCATAATTCTGCATTGTTTCTTTTAATAAAACTTAACATTTGTAAGATTATATAATGTACTTATTGTATCCTTTTTTGTCAGTCTCTGCCTCCTACCTTTTTAATTTCCATGATGGTGATAATATAGTTTTTGTTCAGAAGCCCTAATCCCTAAAACACCATGTAGCATAGAGCATAGAGTAGATATTCAGTAACTATTTGCTGAATTTAATAAAGTCTGAATCAATGAGTGCCTAATGAAATTTTCTGATGGAAACAAGTGGCCGGTAAAAATCCTGGGTAACATGTAGTCCATAACGAAGATTTTATATGCTAATCTAAAAATCTGGGTTTGCCAACTGACAGCAACTATGTGGCTTTAGATACAAAGATGTTGAAGAATTTTGTCTCAAGATATTCTGTTGTCGATTATTTTTCCTGGCAAAGACAAATGCTTAAATATTGCCTTCTGACTAACAAGCTTTTAAGGATGCATAATTCAAATGAGACAATATAAACAAATTATATATAGTTTTGAAAATGTTTGATAGTTTGCTTTCTTGAACTCTATTACTTGTATTATATCTTCTGCTATTCATCCACAAAAGTTTTCAAAGACGTTTGCAGTTTAACTATATCTAAAAGTAATTAGTGGCAGCTGCATTTTGTAAAACTATTATTATTAAAAAGGCCTTGACAAATATTTTTCTATTATTTTGATTCTACCTTTAAATTTTTCATAGAAATATTGCTCTTTGCAGAAGAGAAATGATAATGTTTCCTTAAAACAACATGAGCCATATCATAAAGAGCCACAGAGTATATGGTAGGGACTATCAGTAAAACATTCTGAGCTGAAAATTTTTCTGTCTGAACAACGTTTTGTCTGAAAGACAGAGTAGGCAATGACATCATTCACTAAGGGCATTTGTTTGGAAAAAAGAGCAGTACTGCCATCTAGTGTTCTTGAGTGATAAGGCAAGTATGATGTTTTCCTTTAAAAGCATGCATTCTAGTGAAGAGCATGCATTATATTGAGGATATAGGCAGAGACTCCTGAGGTGTAGACAAGTAAAACAATCAGCGTCAATTCATGACACAACCTCTGAATAATCTAACAAAGTGTTTACATTCGTGAAAAATCAAGTTTGAAACAACTGTTTACTGCTGACAAAAAAACTAAATGTCCATATTCAGTTTATGTGGGCTGAGATATTGGCACCCACCAAGTGAAAATAGCTTGCACTGCAAAAAAGAAAGAGAAGCTAAGGACATAGTAGAGGTTGTGACATAAGCATTCATGCATTCATTTAAAATCTCTAGTGGTAGGCATCCCTAAGATGCCAACTATTATAGCTAAAGTTAAAATAGTACAACATATGTTCTCATTATTCATCTCCCACTTATGAGTGAAAATAAGCAGTGTTAGTTTTTCTGTTCCTGTGTTAGTTTGCTGAGAATCATAGCTTCCAGACTCATCTATGTCCCTGCAAAGGACATGAACTCATTCTTTTTTTATGGCTTCATTGTATTCCATGGTGTATATGTGCCACATTTTCTTTTTCCAGCCTATCATGGATGGACATGTGGGTTGGTTCCATGTCTTTGCTCTTGTAAATTGTGCTGCAATAAACATATAAAACACTTAGATGCAGATAAAGGAACATCACATACCAGAGCTGTCTGGGGTGGGGGACACAAGTGGAGGAAGAGCATTGGGACAAACACGTAATGCACACAGGGCTTAAAACTTAAATGATGAATTGATAGGTGCAGCAGACCACCATGTCACATGTATACCTATGTAACAAGCATATTTTACACATGTAACCCAGAATGTAAAACTCTTTTTGTAGAATCTATTAAGAGATATTTTGGAGCTCATTGAAACATATGGTGAAAAACCAAATATTCAGCAATTACTAGAAAAAAAGCTGTGTGTGAAAATGCTTTGCAATGTGTGAATTTATCTCAAAGAGTTAAACTTTTGTTTTGGTTCAGCATGTTAGAAACACTGTTTTTGTAGAATCTATAAAGGGACATTTCTGAACCCATTGAGACCAACAATAAAAAAAACGGATATTCTGTGATAAAAACTTGAAACACGCTATCTGTGAAAACGCTTTGCAGTGTGTGGATTTATCTCACAGAGTTAAACCTTTGTTTTGATTCAACAGGTTAGAAACACTTTGTGTAGAATGTATGAAGGGATCTTTCTGAGCCCATTGAGGCTTGTAGTGAAAAACCGAGTATCCTGCGCTAAAAACTAGTAACAAGCTATCTGGAAAATGGCTTGCTATGTGTGGATCAACCTCAAAGATTAAACCTTTGTTTTGATTCAACATATTAGAAACATTCTTTTTGTAGAATCTACAAAGGGACATTCTGAGCCCATGGACACCTGTAGTGAAAACCGAAATATCCTGCAATAAAAACTAGAAACAAGCTATCTATGAAAATGCTTTGCAATATGTGGATTTATCTCACAGAATTAAACCTTTGTTTTGATTCAGCAAATTGAAAAGACTCTTTTTGTAGAATCTATGAAGAAACATTTTGGAACCCATTGAAACATATAGTGAAAAAATGAATATCCCATGATAAAAACTAGAAATAAGCTATTGGTAAAAATGCTTTGTGAAGTGTGAATTCATCTCAAAGAGTTAAACCTGTTTTGATTCAGCAGGTTGGAAACATTCTTTTTGTAGAATCCACAAAGGGACATTCTGAGCCCAAGGACACCTGCAGTGAAAACCCAAATATCCTGTGATAAAAACAAGAAACAAGCTTTCTGTAAAAATGCTTTGCTATGTGTGTATTCATCTCACAGAGTTAATGCTTTGTTTTGATTCAAAAGGTTGAGAAGACTCTTTTTACTGAATCTATGAAGGGACATTTCCGAACCAGTTGAAACATACAGTGAAAAACTGAATATCCCATGATAAAAACTACAAACAAGCTATCTGTAAAAATGCTTTCCAATGTGTGGATTCATCTCAAAGAGCTAAACTTTTGTTTTGATTTAGCAGGTTGGATTCTTTTTGTAGAATTTATGAAGGGACATTTCTGAGCACTTTGAGGCCTATAGTGAAAAACTAAATGTCCCATGATAAAAGCCAGAAACAAGCTAGCTGTAAAAATGCTTTGCAATGTGAATTCACCTCACAGAGTTAAACCTTTGTTTTGATTCAGCAGGTTGGAAACACTCTTTCTGTAGAATATAGGAGGGGACATTTCTTAGCTTATTGAGGCCTATAGTGAGAAGCCAAATATCCCATGATAAAATCTATAAACAAGCCAACTGTTCAAATGCTTTGCAATGTGTGGATTCATCTCACAAAGTTAAATCTTTGTTTTGATTCAGCAGGTTTGAAATATTCTTTTTGGAGAATCTACAAAGGAACACTTCTGAGTTCATTTAGGCCTAAAGTGAAAAACCAAATATCCCACGATGAAAACTAGAAACAAGCTTTCTGTGAAAATGCTTTGTGATGTGTGGATTTATCTCACAGAGTTAAACCTTTGTTTTAATTCAGCAGGTTGAAAGCACTTTTTTTTCTAGAATCCAGGATATCTCGGAGTCCATTGAAACTTGTAGTAAAATACTGAATATCCTGTGATAAAAACTAGAAACAAGCTATCTGTAAAATGCCTTGTGATGTGTGTATTCATTTCACAGAATTAAACGTTTGTTTTGATTCAATAAGTTTGAAACACTCTTATTGTAGAATCTATGAAGGGACATTTCTGACCACATTGATGCCTGTAGTGAAAAATCAAATATCCCATGATAAAAACCAGAAACAAACTATTTGTCCAAATGCTTTGTGATTTGTGTATTCATCTCACAGAGGTACACCTTTGTTTTGATTCAGCAGTTTTGAAACACTCTTTTTGTAAAATCTACAAAGGAACATTTCTGAGCCCATTGAAGCCTATAGTGAAAAACAGATTATCCTGTGATAAAAACTGGAAAAAAGCTATCTGTAAAAATGTTTTGGATGTGTGGATGCATATCACAGAGTTAAACTTTTGTTTTGTTAAAACAGGTTGTAAAAAGTCTTTTTGTAGAATTTACAGAGGGACATTTCTGAGCCTAATAAAGCATATAAAGAAAAAATATCCCATGTAAAAAACTAGAAACATGCTATCTGTGAATATACTTTGTGATGTATGGATTAATCTCACCAAATGAAACCTGTTTTCAATCACTAGTTTGGAAAAACTTTTTTGGTTTTCCAAAAGAGAATCCATGCAGAGACATTTCTGAGCCCATTGAAGCTTATAGTGAAAACCTGAATATCCCACAACAAAACCTAAAAACAAGCTCTCTGTGAAAATGTCTTTGATGTGTAGTTCATCTCAAAGTCAAACAGTGCTTTTATTTTGATGAAGCAGGTTGGAAACACTCTTTCTGTAGAATCTACAGGGTGACATTTTTGAGCCTATTGAGGTATAAAGTGAAAAACGGAATATCCACTGATAAAAAGTAAAAACAAGCTGTCTGAAAATGCTTTGTGATGTGTGGATTTCTCTCCCAATGTTAAATCTTAGTTTTTACTCAACAGGTTGGAAACACTCTTTTTGTAGGACCTATAAGGGACATTTCTGAAAGCCTCGAGTCCTATAGTGAAAAATTGAAAATTTTGCAATCAAACTAGAAATCCGCATTGTATGACAGTGCTGTGTGACATTTTGATTCATCTCACCGAATGGAACCTATGTTTTGTTTCACCAGGTTAAAAACGCTCTTTTTGTAGAGTCCATGAAGAGACATTTCTGAGCCCATTGAAGCCTATAGTTAAATTTCAGTTTCAATAAAACAAATTGGAAACACTCTTTTGTACAATCTATGGAGGAATATTTCTGAGCCTATTGCGGTGTTTAATGAAAAAATGAATATCCTGCCATAAAAGCTAGAAACAAGCTATCTGTGAAAATGCTTTGTAATGTGTGAATTCATTTCACAGAGATCAACCTTGTTTTTATAAAACAGGATGGAAGGATTTTTTGGAGTATCTACAAAGGGACACTTCTGAGCCTATTGACACATATACTGAAAAACCAGATACCTTTCATAGAAACTCAAAATAAGCTATCTGTGAAAATGGTTTGTAATGTGTGAATTTATCTCACAGAGTTAAAATAGTATTCTATGGGGTATATGTGCCACATTTTCTTTATCAAGTTTATTACTGATGGGCATTTGGGTTGGTTCCAAGTCTTTGCTATTGTAAACAGTGCCACAATAAACATACATGTGCATGTGTCTTTATAATTGAATGTTTTATAATCCTTTGGGTATATACCCAGCAATACCATTGTGGGAATTTCTATATATAGATCCTTGAGGAATTGCCACACTGTCTTCCACAATGGTTGAACTAATATACACTCCCACCAACAGTGTAAAAGTGTTCCTATTTCTCCACATCTTCTCCAGCATCTGTTGTCTCCTGATTTTTTTTAATTATCACCATTCTAACTGGCATGATATGATATCTCATTGTGGTTTTGATTTGTATTTATCTAATGACCAGTGATGATATGTTTGTTGGCTATATAAATGTCTTCTTTTGAAAAGTGTTTCTTCATATCCTTTGCCCACTTTTTGATGGGGTTGTTTGCTTTTTTCTTGTAAATTTGTTTAAGTTCTTTGTAGATTCTGGCTATTAGCCCTTTGTCATATGGGTAGATTGCAAAAATTTTTTCCCATTCTGTTTGTTGTCAGTTTACCATAATGATAGTTTCTTTTGCTATGCAGAAGCTCTTAAGTTTAATTAGATTACATTTGCCTATTTTGGCTTTTGTTGCCATTCCTTTTGATGTTTTAGTCTAGAACTCCTTGCCTATGCCTATGTCCTGAATGGTATTGCCTAGGTTTTCTTCTAGGGTTTTTATGGTGTTAGGTCTTATGTTTAGATCTTTAATCCATATGGGGTTAGTTTTTGTATAAGGTTTAAAAAGGGGATCCAGTTTCAGCTTTCTGCATATGACTAGCCAGTTTTCCCAGCACCATTTGTTAAATAGGAAATCCATTCCCCATTGCTTGTTTTGGCAGATTTGTTGAAGATCAGATGGTTGTAGCTGTGTGGTGTTACATCTGAGGCCTCTGTTCTTCTCCATTGGTCTATATTTGTTTTTTAGGACCAGTAGCATGCTGTTTTGATTACTGTAGCCTTGTAATAGTTTGAAGTCAGGTAGTGTGATACCTCCAGCTTTGTTTATTTTTGCTTAGGATTGTCTTGGTTATGCGGGCTCTCTTTTGGTTCAATATGAAGTTTAAGGGTTTTTTTTTTTCCAATTATGTAAAGAAAGCCAATGATAGCTTGATGGGGATAACAGTGACCATATAAATTACTTTGGGCTGAATGGCCATTTCATGATATTGATTCCTCTTAACCATGAGCATGGAATGTTTTTCCATCAGTTTGTGTCCTCTCTTATTTCCTTGAGCAGTGGTTTGTAGTTCTCCTTGAAGAGGTCTCTCACATCCCTTGTTATTTGTATTCCTAGGTATTCTATTCTCTTTGTAGCAATTGTGAATGGGAGTTCACTAATGATTTGGCTCTCTGTTTGTCTTTTATTGGTATAAAGGAATGCTTGTGATTTTTGCACATTGATTTTTGTATTCTGAGACTTTGCTGAAGTTGCTTATCAGTTTAAGGAGACTTTGGGTTAAGAAGAGTTTTTCTCTTTTGTAGAATCTATGGAGGAACATTTCTAAGCCTATTGAGGCTTATACTGAGTAACAGAATATCCTGTGATAAAAA
>CAUYLG010027476.1:0-50106 GCA_963573385.1 Cacajao melanocephalus | reverse complement strand
CCCCAACTCCCCACCCCGTGCTGTGCCTCCCCTAGTTCCCCCCAACAGACCCCAGTGAGTGATGCTCCCCTCCCTGTGTCCATGTGTTGTCATTGTTCAACACCTGCCTATCAGAGAGAACATGTGGTGTTTGATTTTCTGTTCTTGTGTCAGTTTGCTGAGAATGATGGTTTCCAGGTTCATCTATGTCCCTACAAAGGACACAAACTCATCATTTTTTATGGCTGCGTAGTATTCCATGGTGTATATGTGCCACATTTTCCTTGTCCAGTCTATCATCAATGGGCATCTGGGTTGGTTCCAAGTCTTTGCTATTGTAATCAGTGCTGCAGTGAACATTCATGTGCATGTATCCTTATAATAGAATGATTTATAATCCTTTGGATATATACCCAGCAATGGGATTGCTGGGTCAAATGGAATTTCTATTTCTAGGTCTATGAGGAATCACCACACTGTCTTCCACAATGGTTGAACTAATTTACACTCCCACCAACAGTGTAAAAGTGTTCCTATTTCTCCACATCCTCTCCAGCATCTGTTGTCTCCAGATTTTTTAATGATCGCCATTCTAACTGGCGTGAGATGATATCTCAATGTTGTTTTGATTTGCATTTCTCTAATACTAGTGATGATAAGCATTTTTTCATACGTTTGTTGGCCTCATATATGTCTTCTTTTGTAAAGTGTCTGTTCATATCCTTCACCCACTTTTGAATGGGCTTGTTTTTTTCTTGTAAATCTGTTTTGGCTCTTTGTAGATTCTGGATATTAGCCCTTTGTCAGATGGGTAGATGGCAAAAATTTTTTCCCATTCTCTTGGTTGCCAATTCACTCTAATGATTGTTTCTTTTGCTATGCAGAAGCTCTGGAGTTTAGTTAGGTTCCGTTTGTCTATTTTGGCTTTTGTTGCCAATGCTTTTGGTGTTTTAGTCATGAAGTCCTTGCCTATTCCTATGTCCTGAATGGTTTTGCCTAGGTTTTCTTCTAGGGTTTTTATGGTGTTAGGTCTTATGTTTAAGTCTTTAATCCATCTGGAGTTAATTTTAGCATAAGGTGTCAGGAAGGGGTCCAGTTTCTGCTTCCTGCACATGGCTAGCCAGTTTTCCCAACACCATTTATTAAACAGGGAATCCTTTCCCCATTGCTTGTTTTTGTGAGGTTTGTCAAAGATCAGATTGTTGTAGGTGTGTGGTGTTGCCTCCGAGGCCTCTGTTCTGTTCCATTGGTCTGTATCTCTGTTTTGGTACCAGTACCATGCTGTTTTGATTACTGTAGCCTTGTGGTATAGTTTAAAGTCAGGTAGCATGATGCCTCCAGCTTTGTTCTTTTTGCTTTGAATTGACTTGGCTATGCAGGCTCTCTTTTGGTTCCATATGAAGTTTAAGGTGTATTTTTCCAGTTCTATGAAGAAGGTCATTGGTAGCTTGATGGGGATAGCATTGAATCTATAAATTACTTTGGGCAGTATGTCCATTTTCATGATATTGATTCCTCCTAAGCATGAGCATGGAATGTTTCTCCATCTGTTTGTGTCCTCTCTTATTTCCTTGAGCAGTGGTTTGTAGTTCTCCTTGAAGAGGTCCTTTACATTCTTTGTTAGAATACAGTGAACTCATTTTTGACAAAGGTGCCAAGAACATAAATGTACAGTGTGGGAAAGAATAGTGTCTTTAATCAGTGTAGCTGGGAAAACTGGAAATCCATACGCAGGAGAATGAAACTACAACCCTATCTCTCACCATATAAAAAAATTAAATCAAATTGGATCGAATAACTTAAATCTAAGACCTCAAACTATGAAACTACTAGAAGAAAACATTGGAGAAACTCCACAGGACATTCAACTGGGCAAAGATTTCTTGAGTACCATACAAGCAAAGGCATCCAAAGCAAAAGTGGACAAATATGATCGCATCAAGTTAAAATGCTTCTATATAGCAAAGGAAACAATCAATAAAATGAAGAGACAGAATGGGAGAAAATATTTGCAAACTATCCATCTGACAAGGGATTAATAAACAGAATGAGGAGCTCAGACAGCTCTATAGGAAAAAACTAATAATCTCCTTTAAAAAACAGGCAGCCAGGTGCAGTGGCTCACGCCTGTAATCCCAGCACTTTGGGAGGCCGAGGTGAGCGGATCGCCTGAGGTGAGGAATTCAAGACCAGCCTGGCCAACATGGTGAAACCCTGTCTCTACTAAAAATACAGAAATTATCTGGGTGTGGTGGTGGGCATCTGTAATCTCAGCTACTTGGGAGGCCGAGGCAGGGAGAATCACTTGAATCCAGGAGGCACTGAGCTGAGATTGCACCATTGCACTCCAGCGTGGGTGACAGAGTGAGACTCATCTCAAAACAAAACAAAACAAAAAAACGAAACAAAAAAAAAAAAACAGGCAAAATACCTGAATGGATATTTCTTAAAAGAAGACATACAAATGGCAAACAGTATGAAAAGGTGCTCAACATCACTGATCATCAGAAAAATGCAAATCAAAACTACAATCAGATATCTAAAAGACAGGCAATAACAAATGCTGTTGAGGATGTGGAGAAAAGGGACCCCTCATACATTGTTGACCAAGATGTAAATTAGTAGAACCACTATGAAGAACAGTTTGGAGTTTCCTTTAAAAACTAAAAATAGAGCTACCACATGATCCAGAAATCTCACTGCTAGATGTATACCATAATAGAATCAGGATATTGAAGAAGTATTTGTACTTCCATGTTTATTGCAGCACTGTTTACAATAGCTAATATTTGGAAGCAACCTAAGTGTCTATCAACAGATGAATGGATAAAAAAATGTGGTTATATATACATAATGGAGTACCATTCAGCCATAATAAAGAATGAAGTTGTATCATTTGCAACAACGTGGATAAAACCAGAGGTCATTACGGTAAGTGAAATAAGCCAGGCACTGAAAGACAAACTTCACATGTTCTCACTTATTTGTGAGAACTAAAAATTAAAACAACTGGACTCAGGAGATAGAGAGTAGAATGATGGTTACCAAAGGCCAGGAAGAGTAGTGGGAGGTGAGGGGGAGTAAGTGAAAATGATTAATGAGTACAAAAAAACAAAGAATAAAGATCTAGTATTTGATAACACTACAGAGTGACTATAGTCAATAATAATCTAATTGTGCATTTAAAAATAGCTAAAAGAATATAATTTGATTGCTTGTAACACAGAGGATAAATGCTTAAGGTGATGGATACTCCATTTAAAGTGATTATTACACATTGTATGCCTGTATCACAATATCACATATATGCCATAAATGTATACACCCTACTATGTACCCTCAAAAATTACAAATTAAAAAAAAAAGTAACCCCTACAAGGATACATAGATACAAAGTAACGAATCAAGGAACATTCTGTGTAATATGGTGTTACTGTTTTAGACCAGCAGTTTTATTCTTCAGGGTTATAATCTCTGTGTGTTAGAGACATGACTTTTTACTAAAAATTCAGAGCAAAGTAACGAAGTATTTAAATGTAGTTACATTGTTTATTTAATAACATAATATGTAAATATTTTTGTTCTTTTTGAGTGGAAGGAAAATGGATGTTTGTGTGTTGCACCTGACAATGGAAAAAAATCCTATTAGATAGACTATTATCACATGATGTTAAAGGGAATCCGCTTCCTTCCAAAAGTTAGTTTTTAAAGAATTAGAATTCAATAATACAAATTAGATTAAATACAATGATAGCGAAATAGAAGAGATACTGTATTTACTAACAAACATGGTTTCCTTCAATTTTTTCATTCTGAAATGAATGAAAATTCATTTTCATTTTGCATAAAAATCATGCAAGCATCCAATAATGAATTAGGCAAAAATAAAGTTCACCGAAGTGCAGGTTTCAGTAGAAAACGTTACTGCCTATTAAGGAATAACAACGAAGACTTTTTTTCTGTCACTTATTTTGTGGTTAAACCACAAAGACTTCTATAGAAAGATGTCATTGTGATTGTGACTCACAGATAACAAAAGATTCTAAAAGTAGTAATTATATTCAGTTTGGAGGTTTATGAGGTCCTCCTGAGGAGAGAAGACCAAGAGTGTGCATAATCAGACTGTAGTAGTCAGTGGTAGCCCAGAGAAAAAGGAGTGGACACACTGAAGTGGGAAGAAGGACATGAAAAACAACTATACTATGTCACTTCCACCACCACCGCCATCATAGCAGCAACAGATGCTGAGTGCTGAACCACTGTCCCTTTCCCTGCCTAGCCAGGGACAGAATTAGATGCTGCTCCTTTAACTTAACCCTTTGCTTGATTTAAAAATATATATATACTCAGTTTAATGTGACACTGCTCTCCAGTAAAAGAAGTAAATAATAATAAAGGAAATGTGTTTTAAATGAGGAATGGCTATGATAGGCTACTTTGCCTATAGGTATAAAACTGATTTGTATTTTTAAAATCACAGTCATAAGCCTTCTCTCTTGGTAGCTGTGATTACTTTTTTTTTTTTTTTTTTTTGATACGGAGTCTCGCTCTGTCGCCTACGCTGGAGTGTAGTGGCGCGATCTTGGCTCACTACAACCTTTGCCTCACAGGTTCAAGAAATTCCCTGCCTCAGTCTCCTGAGTAGCTGGGATTACAGGTGCCCACCACCATGCCCAGCTAAGTTTTGTATTTTTAGTAGAGATGGAGTTTTGGCATCTTGGCCAGGCTGGTCTTGAAATACCGACCTCATGATCCACCCGTCTTGGCCTCCCAAAGTGCTGGGATTACAGGCGTGAGCCACTGTGCCTACTCTTATAATGGGTAGGAGAATTGTGCAAAGGATTTATCTTTGGATTAGCATCCAAGAATCAGTCACTTTTGTCTCCACACAAGGTTATCAAAAATAAGGAAAGTCTGAGAAAGTATCAAACCAAGAGGAGCCTATACAGTCCTGAACACTAAATGTCATGTGGTACCCTTGATGGGGATTGTAGAAAGAAAAGGACATTAGTTTAAAACTAAGAAAATGTGAATAAAGCATGAACTTTAGTTGATAATAATGTATCACTATTGGTGCATTAATTGCAACAAATGAACCATACTAACAGGTTTATCACAGGGAAAGCCGGGTGTTAAGTATATGGGAATTTTCAGTACTATCTTCATAATTTTTCTGTAAATCTAAAATTAGTCTAAAGTTTATTTTTAATAAACAACCTGATTCATGCACAATCCCAGGTTCTAAGGCTGGGGTAACTTACTTCTCTCGTTACTGTCATCTACTGTCTTGTGGGTCATACTGTCAGTCTTATTCAGAGCACTTTGTCATCAGGCTAGTCTTTACTCCAAGGCTCAGCATCATCTTCAGGCTCTTCAATATTCATATAGACAACTCATCCAACATCATTCCTAACAATTTCTCTATCTATTCAACTCCAATCACCATCATATTTTCTATACCCAGAGCCACACAATGCTACCTCCACAATTTGGATTTCTGACCACAGCCCAGCATCCCCATTCAACTCCATCTTCCACAGAATCCTTAATCTTTAAAAATTTATTATTTAAAAAAGATTTTTGTGGGTACACAGTAGGTATGTATGCATGGCATAAAAATCCCTAATTTAAGCTTGATGTGGAGTCACCTAGGATAAAGACTGCACTTCCTAGATTTCCTTCTGCTGTGACCCAAATGACTAATTCTGGTCAGTGTGTCATTTTTTGGTATATGTGTCCTTAAATGGAAAGATAAGACCCTACTTATCCCTTCCTCTTTTGGGCTGGGTGAAATGTGAATGTAATGGCTGGAGTTACATCTATTTGGATGATGAGATGACTGTGGGAATGGAAGCTGTACACAGTAGAACTAGAAGATAGAAAAATCCTGGGTCTCTGATACCATAGCACAACCACACCAATGTTGATTGCATGTCTCTGTAACTTTACATGAGAAAGAACTTCTATCTTGCTTAAGTAACTGTTACTTTGTGTTTTCATCCTTCCTAGTTGAACTTACAAATCTCAATTCATGTCCTTATTCCATCAACCCCTATTTGGCAGTAGTACAACAGTGAAGGACAAGAGCTTTAGAATCAAACTGATGTGCTTTGACACCCAGCTCTAGCACTTAGTAACTGCCTGATTTTAGGCAATTCACCTAAATGCTATAAGTGTCAATTTCCTCATTTGTGTCTCCCTCATTATGAGGATTAGACTGCATGAAATATATAAAAAGCTTAATAAGCACCAATCTCTTGGGAGTGCCTTACTCTGGGTTCCCTCATGCAGCATGTCATTGCTTTTGCTGGCGTTCTCAGGACCCTCCCTTCCTTGGCCTGCTGCATCTTCCTTACACACTTCCACCTTGATTCCTGTAAGGTTTTCTCCAGGCCCATGTTACTGCTATCACAATCACGCAAACTGGGATCACTACAAATGTATAGTCTCCAGCCTCAGCGGTGGGGCCCTACCTGAGGCTGGGAAGTATTTGAAATTTGTCTGTGTCACTAGGCATGTCTATTTTCCACTGCATTTATACAATGTTTTCAGTTTCCTCCTCAAAGCATCCCCAGAGTGAATAAACATCTCATGCTTCCGCTACTTTAAAGGAAAATAATTTCTCCTCTCAATTCCACACTCCATTCTATCTACTATCCTTCTCAACCCAGCTCTTTGAAAAAGCAGTCATCACTACTGCCTGAGAAAGAGAAGACTTGATGGAGGGATGTCTCTCAGCTCAACATGCCCCCGAACAACTCACCATTCACCCCGCCAACCCCATCCCAATCAATCCTGCTCCCGGTCCTGCACTCTTGAAGCTGAAACACTAGGCTCACCTTTCACATTTCCCTCAAGCTCAGGCTAGGGTGTTTCTTTCCATTTCTCACCTGGAATTACTG
Organism: Cacajao melanocephalus; assembly: GCA_963573385.1. Taxonomy (NCBI): domain Eukaryota; kingdom Metazoa; phylum Chordata; class Mammalia; order Primates; family Pitheciidae; genus Cacajao; species Cacajao melanocephalus. The sequence goes on along the minus strand of CAUYLG010027476.1, from coordinate 43,225 downwards.
TTGGGCATACTCTTTTCCCTCATTTTCTGTCTGGCAAACATCCCGTTGTTTTTCATGAGGCAGCTGATATTATCTCCTCTTTCAAGTCTCTACTTAAGTCCTACCCACCCCCTAGATAGAACTATTTCTCCTTTCTGTCTCTACATTGTACAAGCTGAAAACTACCACTTTTTATTTATTTATCTATTTACATTTTAAATTCAGGGGTACATGTGCAGGTTTGTTATATAGGTAAACTTGTGCCATGGGGGTGTGGTGCACAGATTTTCATCACTCAGGTATTAAGCCTAGTACCCTTTTGCTATTTTTCCTGATCCTCTCCCTCCCACTGTTTGCCCTCAGGCCCCGATGTCTGTTGTTCCCCTCTGTGTTTCCATGTGTTCTCATCATTTAGCTTCCACTTGTAAGTGAGAACATGTGGTATTTGCTTTTCTGTTTCTGTGTTAGTTTGCTAAGGAAAGTAGCCTCCAGCTCCACCCAGGTTCCTGCAAAGGACATGATCTTGTTCTTTGTGATGGCTGCATGTATTCCATGGTGTATCTGTACTACATTTTCCTTATCCTGTCTACCACTGGTGGGCATCTAAGTGGATTCCATGTCTTTGCTGTTGTGAATAGTGCTGGAGTGAACATACATGTCTTTATGATAGAATGATTTATGTTCCTTTGGGTAGATACCCTATAGTAAAATTGCTGGGTCAAATGGTAGTTCTGTTTTTAGCTCTTTGAGGAATCACCACATTGCTTTTTACAGTGGTTGAACTAATTTACACTTCCACCAACAGTGTACAAGCATTCTTTTTCTCTGCAAGCTTGCCAGCGTCTGTTTTATTTTTTTTGACTTTTTAATAATAGTTATTCTAACTGGTGTGACATAATAAGTCACTGTGATTTTGATTTGCATTTCTCTAATGATCAGTGATGTTAAGCTTTTTTTCATGTGCTTGCTGGCCAGATGTATGTCTTCTTCTGAAAAGTGTTCATGTCCTTTGCCCACTTTTTAATGTTTTTTTCCTTATAAGTTCCTTATAGACGCCGGGTATCAGACCTTTGTTAGATGCATAGTTTGCAAAAATTTTTCTCATTCTGTAAACTGTTTACACCCTTGACAGTTTCTTTTCCTGTGCAGAAGCTGTTTAGTTTGTTTATATCTCGTTTGTCAATTTTTGGTTTGGTTGCAATTGTGTTTGGTGTCTTTGTCATGAAATCTTTGCTTGTTCCCATGTCCAGAATGGTATTATCTAGGTTGTCCTTTAGGGTTTTTATAGTTTGGGGTTATACATTTAAGTATTTAATCCATCGATTGTGGTGTAAGGAAGGGGTCCAGTTTCTACTGTCTCTACTAAAAATACAAAAATTAGCCAGGTGTGGTGGTAGGCGCCTATAATCCCAGCTACTCAGGAGGCTAAGGCAGGAGAATTGCTTGTACCAGGGAGGCGGAGGTTGCAGTGAGCTGAGACTGCACCTTTGCACTCCACCCTGGGCAACAGAGCGATACTCCATCTCAAAACAAACAAACAAACAAAAACTACCTGTTTAACAGCAGAATATTTGACTTGACTTGTTTGCATGTTTGTTGCCCTCTATCCAAGTGAAAATCTCTGTGGGGATAGGTATTATTTGAATTTTTTAAAATATATATTTTAGCACAGTGGCTGGCATATAGTAGGAGTTTAACAAATTGTTGACTGATTGACTAAACCACTAAAAGAATGAGCAGAGGAAGAGAACCTATAACAATAGCACACACTTATTCAATGCTTCATTCCTTCATTCATTCACTCAATACTGTTACTGAACTCCTATAATATACCAGCCATTGTTCTAGGCAGTGAGCAAAATAGACAAAATCATCTACCCTTGAAGAGGTTACTTTCTCATGAAGAAGACAGTCAATCAACAATATGAACTAATTGCATGTATAGTGTGTTAGAAGGTAATATGTGCTGTATGGAAGAAAGATAGATCAGGGTGCAGGATGCAGTACTGAAAAAGTGAAATTTGAAGAAAGGAGGGAATTTAAGGTTTTAGCCAAGCAGCTATTTGGGGAACAGCCCCTTAGGCAGAGAAAAATAAACGAAGAACCCTAAGATGGAAATGTGCCTACCATGGTCTAGTGACGAGCAATGAGGCCAGTGTGGCTGGAGCAGAGGGAGCAAAGTGGGGATTGGTAGGCAGTGAGGACAGAAAAGCAATGACAGGGTTTTTAACGCTCAATGAAGCCAGAAAGCATTGGAGGGTTCAGAACAAAAGAGTTACATGAGCTGATTTATATTAAGAGATGAGTTTGGCTGCTATTTGGACAAGAAGTCGTAGGGAAGCAAAGGCAGAAGCAGAGAGTCAGATAGGAAGCTATTCCAGGAATCCAGGCATGAGATTATAGTAGCCTCGGATTGGTCAGATTCTGGTTATACTTTGAGGGGAAGCCAGCAGGATTTCTTGTTGGATTTGATGTTGAGTGAGAAAGAGCCTGAGGATGACTCTGAGGTTTTTAGCCTAAATAACTGGAAAGAAAGCACCGCTCTAAAAGTTCTTCCTGTTTTAACTCATCTAATATCCCACAAAAACTAGACAATGAAGTATTGTTTCCATTTTCAGTTGGGACACTAAGAGACAGAGAAGCTGTCCAGGTTACACAGCTAATAAGAGAGTCAGGGTTTGACCAGGCAGGCTGGTTCCAGAGCCTGTGCTCCCAACCAGTGTGCCATGCTTCCTCTCCATGACAGCATCTAGCAGAAAGGCTTTTATACTGACATAATATAATATTATAATCTAGGCAAATATTATTATAATATTATAATCTAGGCTATATTATAATCTAGGCAAAATCAATTCAGGTCTGAACAAGGAGCGTTGCCACAAGAATAAAAAGAAAGGTATAAATTCATGTGCAAGCTAACCCAAAATGGGCAAAAGACACACTGACCAGAATTTGTGCAACTTTTAAGATAGAGGGCCAGGCAAGGTGGCTCCTGTCCATAATCCCCGTGCTTTGGGAGGCTGCAGTGGGAGAACTGTTTGACGCTAAGAGTTCAAGACTAGTTTGGGCTACATAACAGGATCTCATCTCTACAAAAGATTTAAAAGAATTATCCAGGCATGTTGCTACTCAGGAAGCTGAGGAAGGAAGATTACTTGAGCCCAGCTGTGTGAGGCTACTGTGAGCTATGAAGGTGCTAGTGTGTTTCAGCTGGGGCAACAGAGCAAGACTGTATCTTAAAAAAAAAAAAAAAAAAAAAGGCAGCAGCTCTGAGTTTACATCATTCGTCACATTCAAATACTCAGATGCCTATATCACTCTTATTTAAGTTGTAAGGATTCTGTACAGAGTCTCCTTTTGTGTGGCCTGGGCACTTAGAGATACTACCTTATACCAAGCTTTCTCCCTTTGGTAACCAGAGTGTATCCCAAACTAATTGAATCCTGTAGGCCCTAGAATACAAACAAGGTGCAGCAATGTTTTAATAATGCTGTAGTTTAAACACAGGCAAAAATGTTCATATTAGATAGGAAGAGTGTTACAGTTTGTAACTTTGTTGGGTTATAAGTACATGTACAGCCTGACCTGATACTGGCTGTCAATAAAAGGTAGGAACATTCCCAGCCAGCCCGCCCCAGGAAAGTAAGAGCCCTTTGGCCCTCTCTCTGGGGCAGCCTGGTATAAAAAGACATGTTGTATGGCCTGTTACATTGTGGTTATATCTGCTAGAAACATCTAGAGAAATTTCTATCCCCACCCCCTCCCCAATCAGCATGTACCTTATGCTACCTGAAGCAAAGAGAACCATAACCCTTGGTCTCATTTAATCTAGGGACCCACCTTCAATTCCACACTCAAATCTGAGTCTATTTCTTTGTGCAAAGGGCCACTTTCTAGGTGAAAAAATAAAACAAAACAGCACTTACTTTCATCTACAGAACTAGTCACTACAAACCAGAACCATGTGAATTAACTTTAGGTTTTAACTCTTCTAAAGAGAAAAATAAGTATTCTTATCTATTTTAGGTAATACTTTGTGTGACAGACTGTATTTTTCAAGTACAATATTTCTCCCATCCTACGTGTTCTTACGAGGTAGCTTTTACATTCCTCCCATTGAGGGACATGGTCTGTGTCCTCTCCCCTTGAAAATGGGTGGGCTTTTGCACATGGTAAGTGATATTCCTTGACATCTATGGCTAGGTATAAAAGGCAATACAGCTTCCATTTTGTTCACTGGAATGCTTACTCCTGAAGCCTTCATTCTGACTCCCTTGAGACTGCCCTGCCGTGAGGAAGCTCAAAGTAGCCCAAGGGGAAAGACCACATGGAGAGGACTTGAGACTACACGGAGATCTCCAGGTATCCCCCAGTGCCTCAACCTCCTGGTTCCTCGTTAAGCCACAGTCTGACTGCAACTGTACCAGGGATTCCAAACAAGAACGACTCTGCTTCTCAAATCACTGATCCTTCAAAGTGGTGAGAAACGTAGCTTTGATGTAGCTTTAAGTCATCAAATTTAGGAGTGATTTATTAGTCAATAATAGATAAACTATAACAGCTTGAGAAACAATGCTATTTACATAAAGATAACAAAGGCTACACAAATAGTATAGTAACTGATGGAAAAATATAAGCTAAATATGTACACTGAATATATACAATATGTAGACTATATTAAAAATTATATATCAATCATTTTGAATGAATCTATTACATATAATACATTATATATAACTTATATGTATATTTATTCATCCAAAAATAATCATTTAATCATTTGCTGATGCCAGACACAGTGCTGGACCTAAATAAGTATGTTCTCACTTTTCCATTTAGACACTTGAGGAATTATATGTTCTCCTGTGCAAAATAATGGCCCATTATGGTGGTGGATTCTCAGTGGGTGAGGTTACATCAGGTGCTTACTCAAACTTCATTTCTTACCTTCTTTCTAGTAGAATCTAATTTTCTTGGAGATGACAATGTGCCCATCTAGAAAATTATAGTTCACAGCTTCCCTTGCAGCTAGAGATGGCCATGAGGTGGTTTTGACCATTGAGATGTAAGTGGAAGTTGTTGTGTGGGACTCCTGGAAAGTCCTTTAGAAGGAAACAGATCTAGACTCTATTGTATTTGGTACCCAAGGAAGCATACAAAGACATCTTCTTCCCTTGCAGTATATGGTATATGTGGATTTTCTCTGTATCCTTGCCCCTCCCCAGAGTACTTAGCTACAGGGCATGATGCTTTGGAATGACAGACAGTAACTACAGTCTGTTATACCCAACTGCTTCCTACAAGAAGGAAATACTGGAAAGTGCTGGTGACAGAGAGCTTTGGGCTCCATGTAAGGGATTCTTTTCCAGAAGCTCTCATACCCAGACTGATCATGTTACTCCTCCATCAAACATCTTCAGTGGGTCCTGATGAACATTATATTGTTTTATCAAAGCTAACTACTTAACATTAGGAAAAGGGATATTGCAAATCTGTAATACACTTTTCACTTGTCAATAGGTAAGCTGGCTTTGTTTTTATTAACATTTTATGTAGGCCTGTGTTTTTAAACTGTACTGGAAACTTTTTAAGGGCAGGGACCACATCCAGTACATTTTAAAGTTTCTCATGACATTTAGATGCAGTGAAAACCCTAAATACTGACTGATTACCAGTGAAAATCATGTCAATTCTGTCATTTTGATTTCTAACTTAAATAACATCTATATAGAACATTATAGTAAACATATTGCTTTTTAAAAACTGGACAATTTAAAACATACACGAAAGTAGACAGAAGGGTATAATAAACTCCTATGAAGTGAACCCATTACCCAACTTTAACAATTATCGACACCTCCTTTTCTTTTTGCTAGAGTATATTAAAGTGAAATCAGACAACCTATCATTTTACATATACACACTTCAGTGTATATATCCCACATATAAGGACTTAAAAATATATCCATCTGCAATACAGTAATATATAATATTAATAACTTCCATCTTTTAAAATTTAGTTCATGTTCAGTTATATCTGTTATAAGAATGTCCTTTTATGATGGTTTGTTCAAATCGGTATTCAAATGACATTTGGTTAGTATATCTTAAATCTTTTCATCTACAGAAGTTACCTTCTCTGGTTTCCTTTTTTTAATATCATTTATTAAGAAACCAGGTCATTTGTTCTATGGAATTTCCTATATTCTGGACTTGGCTGATTGTATCCTCTCAGTGTCTTTTAACTCTTCCTCTATATACTGTATTTCCTGTAACTAGTAGTTTAGAGGATTGCTTAGATTCAAGTTCAAATTTTTTTTTTGCCATGAATACCTCATAATATTATAGTGTATTAAGAGACAAAACATCTGCCTGTCCCACTTTGAATGACATTAAGATTGATCAGTGAGTTCAGGTCGTATCAGCACAAGCCGTCCCCATCAACCTTTCAACTGTTTCCATCCATTTTAGCACTGTTTTGCTAAACTGATCATTAGCTTGCCCTATTTATCAGAGCCAGTAGGGATGGAAAAATTATTCTTTTTTGTTAATTTTTTCACTATTTTAGCAAACCTTCTCATTTTAACAAACAGTGATCATTAACTAGCCCCATTTATTAGAGCCAGTAGGGATGGAAAAACTATTCTTTTTTGTTAATTTTTTCCACTTAAAAAACCTTGCCTAAAAAAATACCACCAATTTTTAAAATCCTGTATAACCTAAACATATAACTCAAATTCAAATTCCTTCAGAGTGTTCCCAGTCTGCTAAGTGGCAGAACTGTCACTCATTTGGCACCTGTCATCTACTGCCTTGTCACATAATTTTATCTGCCAGTTGGTAAGCTCCAGGAGATCCCAGTTATGTCCTAGGTGTCTTTGTATCCCAAAGATGAACACAGCACACGTACAAGAAATACGTAAAATAACTTTGACTGGTGAGTATTCAAATTAAAAGCCACCAACCCATGCAAACACATGCAGCTAGATTCCAAAATGGAAAATACATACACATATACATGCAATAACACAAATTTATTATAATACACAGGGAAAAACAAACTCAAACTTTAACAATGTCCATGGAGTATTCCAGTCTTTAAAAAGTTAACAGAAATAAAGGGTAATAGAACATAATGTCATAATTTTATAATTAAGGCTATAAAATAGGAAAGTTCTATAGATATTTAAAAATCTATATTTGTATTTATTTACAATATACATATAGGTCCTCAAGGATTCATAGAGTTTTATGTAATAAACTAGATTTGGAACTGTTTTTTTTGTTGTTGTTATTTTTTGTTAGGTAAACAAACCCAAATAAATTAAGTCCTGAAAAGTGGGATGAAATCCCAAAGGAACTCTATGTGACCACGCAGAACTCTTTTAATAAATATGGCCCATATAAATTCTATATCCAGTGAAAATCATTTTGATCCACAACCATGTTGATGTTTCTATGGAGGATACTTTTGGCAGTTATGATTTCTTTTGTAGCATTCTAGCTCTCCACTTCTATTCATATAATTGAGTATGTGTTTTATTACATGTTAGCTCATAGGCAAGTTAAACATTTTAAACACTGCAGGGAGGTTATATGATAAAGGTCAGAAAGTATGCAACAATTAAACTCTCCTGTTTCATCTATTTTATTTTTGCCTCATTTTGGTCTCTATACCACTTGGGGTCTTTGGAAATGGTGTGATTTATAACAGCACCTGACATACCTTCTCATTTTAGCACAGGTTAGATATGAAGAGCCAAACCTGGAAAACAGTTAAGGAGTCCTGAGCCCTTGCAGTAGAATACATTACAGCAGCAGTTTTCTTTAGCTGTGCTCTTTTGTCCTTTATTCTTTTTTTAAAAAAATATAAAATTACCCCCATTTATCAACCTTTACCTTCTCATACTGTAATCAAGTGAAATCGCAAAAGATTACTTAAAGACAAATAACCTTATGAATCTGGTAAGTGTAAAGTTAAAAGGCCATGATATTGAGTAAAACTTAGGCATTGTTGTACAATAAGTGTATCTGTGTGTTCAAAATTAACTGGGGCCTTAAGTACTAATTGTTTAAAGTCCTATAAACATGAATAGTCCTTCAAAACTGAATATAAATAAAAGAAGAAAAAATTGGGAAAAATTCACAAATGTCCGAATATTGCTATTTCTTGGACAAAACTCTACTGACTAATAGTTTTGGTTCTCTGACAAGAAAATGTAAAAATAACAGAATTTTAGAAAGTAGTAATTTTAAAGAAACAAAGTCTATGCCAAACGAATTTCAGTCCTTCATTATACGGTTTATAGATCTGGAAACAGAAATCCAGGTTGTTGATTAATTAACAATCCTGGAAAGTATTTTATTGTGCAGTGTAACTTTAATTATATAATCTATAGCTATTATGTAGTCTGTCTCTCTCTCAAAGTAGAACAGTCCTTGCTTACATAATCAATTTTCCTCTAGATATTCTCTGTGCCACAATTTGCCTCTAGTTGCTTCACAGCCACTCTAACCCAATCTGGAAACTGTGTACAATGAGTAATATTATTTATGATTTAAGGTTGTACCTGCAGTCTGCTAATGATCTGAACATTTAAGTATCTAACCTATATATTTAACCAAGATAATAATTTAAACCATGACAATGTAAGAAAGTGGTGTGATACTACAACAGACAACAGATTTTTCCCACTGAACTACACAGTACTTTTTTCACTGACAAACTCACCTCTTTCCAGAGATACACAGTTAATTGTAAAACAGTAACAGCAAAATGTTCATTAACCCATTAAAACAATCACCTTATTTTCAAAATAATCAACTGAATGAAACTTGGTGTCAAATGCATCAGGGTACTAACCCAAAGGATTGTTACTGTGAAACTGTTTGTACAACAAAAGTGTTGTGAGGAAGTCTTATCAGCAGAACTGGTGATGGCTACTCAAAAGATCCTTTGAAAATTATTATTAGTGATTTTAAATGAGAAGTTATCAAAAACTCACTCAATTTTCACCTGTGTTAGCTCGCTAAAATGGGAATTAACTCTAGAGCAAATATAGCATCTTCTGAATACAGTCAATAAATGACAAAGCCAGGGCCTACGGTTGGAGGTTTACAGACTCAGCAGAGGGAATCTATTGTATCACATGGATCTCTGTCCGTGCTCAAAATATCTAATGATATTTTTCATCTTTATTGGACATCCTTGAAGAGTACTGTATTGCTTCATATCTTCCTTTCACTGTAACAAAACGTGTTAAACAAAACCCTTGGATTAGGTTTAAAAGCCCCTTTAAAAAAAAAAAAACAAAACTTCTGGCTGCTGTAGGCTCAAACTATCAGAAGACTGTTATCTGGGAGCTTTGGGCTCTCAAATACCAGACATCCCAATAGCTTATCATAAAAATACAAGCCCTTAGTTTTGAAAAATATACAAAATGCACTGCATAGGTAAATATCTCTTGATTGTCAAGGAAGACAATATATCACTTTAAATCATAGACTTATGTTGTGCTTCAGTGATCTTTGTTTTTGCAAGTTCCATTTTTCACAGTTTTGGGCAACCTCTGACCTTTGGTGTAAGCACGGTACCAAAAATGGAGAAAGAGCAGCAGAAAGATGCAACCGTAACTCATAATGACATACAGAAAGACTGGAAACTGATACTTGCAATCCTCCATGAAAAAGAACTGGCCTATGTGGATGGTGACAATAACAAACTGGACCTAAAAAATGAAAACATGAAAAAAAATTATCCAGATATGAAGAGTTACAATTCTTTACCTACCTATGTTTATGCACTCCCAAGGTGCAGGGAGTGTACTGTTGGACAGAGAAGTCCATCATTAAATCTAGCCTCCCTGGGAGTGATATGGGCGCGATAGTATCAAAAGCCACTTGGAAGTATGGATCCACTATTCGGAACCGCAAAATGGCACAACTGCAGGGTCCGTATTTAAATGTTTCCTGGTGCTGTGCAGTGCAGCAACCTTTTCACTACTCACAGAATCAACAGAGCAAGTTTTCTCTATAAGTCTCTGACTTGAGTCCTTGACTATGATGAAATGACCATGGGACCACTACCTTGTGGCCTATTTTTTCAGGATGATTTCAATTTCAAATATTCTGTCCTGATATTGGACCAGATATTTTAATTTTTGGAAAATAAAAACATTTTACCTAGAGTCCCATGAATTTTGTAGTAGCCAAAGCATCTCTGAATCTTTATACCTGCCACTTGTCCTCCACTGTCATAGATGAAAATGTGTCTGAACTGCCAACTGAGGCAGAGAATCTATAAGGTATAAGAGAGAACTGGTGGCCCTTCTAGTAGTTCTCAAGGGCTCTGTGGGGCAGAATATCTTACACAGTCCCAAAAGGGATCTTTTCTAGGCCAATATTCAGATTTCCTGGTTATCATGTTTTCCCTGATTAAAAGGCAATACGTGTTTTATGGAAATTTTAGAAAAGTGAAACTCTATAAAGAATAGATAACAATTACCCACAGTCTATCTAGTTATAATCACGGTTAAGATTTTCATATAGTTTATTATCATGTTATCCTTATCATCATCAACTTTCCTTACATTATCTTAATGTATGTTTCTGACATTTCCATAGCATAGCCATTTATTCCTCTCATTTTGCAAAAGAGAAAACAAAACTTTAGGAAGGCTAAGCAATGTCTTCAACATTCTATGCATGCGTGTACTTGTGTATAATTGACTCCTTTGAGGATATAATGAACAAATGTCCGTCCTATTTTTTCTACATCAGTATTTTTCCACATTATTAAAAAGTCTGTACAACATTTAAGAGTATGTTAAGAGAAAAAAAGCCTAAAAACAAAATTATATATGCAATACTATACAAATTATGTAAAAGGTGTATACATATGCCTGAGAGAAAAACTGGATGAGAACAAAATAAAAACATCAGCAGTGATTATCCCTGGGTGGTAGAATTACATGTATTTTTTTTTCTCTTTGCTTAATTAGGTGGTCTCACTTATTTGCAATGAGCGTATACTACTTTGAGAAAATAATATTTTTTAAAGAAGCAACAATGAGTAATTTTTATGACTTCATAGTATTTCAAAGTATGAATTAAAATAGTCTATTTTATGATTTCCTTATGGTTGGTCATTCAGTTTGCTGCCAATTTCAGATATAACAACTGCAAGGAAATACTCTGATCTTAATTTTGGATCCTTACACATTAAAATATCAATCTCTCACCTGGGAGAACACATTATATGAATGTCCCAAATTTCATTTAGCAAGTTCTGTAATTGAAATCTGTAACAGGATTTTAATAAAAAATGAATCTTCAACACACTATGTAAGCCAAATTCATATTTTCCCATTGGTGTTACTGGCAGACTATGACATCAATTTATCATAGACTGCAAATGTGGAAATACAAGGATGGCAGAATTCTCCTTTTAATAGATGCCAATAAAATTTAAAGCAAATCATCATCTCAAACCCATAATTATTCTCTAAAAAAATTAAGTACCATATATTTTGAGAATTAATGCTTAGAATGTATTATTAGGTCTAAACTGAGTGCCTCTGCTCTTTCAAACACTGCTTATATAAGGGCAGTATTCAGATTCATGTAATACATATATGTTGGTCTGACTCTCTACATTTTTAATTCTCACAATGCTTTTTATTGATTGGAGGAAAGATGAACCTCTAAATGTTAGGACTTGAAAGGTAAGCACATAGGAAGGCTCATCGTACCCTCAAAGTTGCATTCCTTCAAGGTCATTTAGATCTAATGGAATTTCTAATTTAGTGTTATACCTATTGAGGGTCTTACAACTTTGGAATTATTTTGATCACAAATGTATTTATTTTTGTACAAATGCATAAAATAGTATAAAGATGGCATAAAAATATACATGCTGGTTTAACTGTCTGAGCCTCTCGGTTACCAAATATGCTTTGCTTTCAACAAAGTTTCCAACAAAGTTCATCTAACATATTAAGAACAATGATGGTATATCATATAGGGGCCAGACACTCGACTCCTATTGTTTTGTTAACTTTGTTCTTTTTCTTTTTTGAGATGGAGTCTCACTCTGTTGCCCAGGCTGGAGTCCAAGGCGTGATCTCGGCTCACTGCAACCTCTACTTCCCAGGCTCAAGCAATTCTCCTGCCTCAGTCTCCCAAGTAGCTGGGATTACAGGTACTCGCCACCACGCCCAGCTAATTTTTGTATTTTTAGTAGAGATGGGGTTTCACCATGTTGGCCAAGCTGGTCTCGAACTCCTGTCCTCAAGTGATCTGCCCATCTTGGCCTCCCAAAGTGCTGGGATTACAGGCATGAGCCACCATGGCTGGCCAATTTTGTTCTTTATTTAACTAGTATCCTATTCAGAGTAAAAACAAGTGACTCTAGTTGTTTCATATCTGGTTTTAAAGAAACTTAATTACTCACAAGCTGTAATGATGTCAAATATTTTTTCCACCACAAATACTTCTGGTAGGCTGGTCCCAGGGCACAGAGTCCATAGTAGGAATACATGACTACATGTACCGCTGTATTCAGAAAGGCATGGAATGTTCCCAAACCACCTGGAAAATAAAATTGTTGTAACATGGGGCCATTGTTCCTTAAAATGAACCACATTTTTGTCTTAACTTAGATTTCTGTATAATTATTTCTTGAATTTAGGAAAAAAATGTATAAAATATAAATCCTGTTAAACGACTATCAAATTAGAGGGGGCTGAATAGTATATTTAGTAAAATATAAGATACAATTCTGAGAAAGTAAATTAGCATGTCTTTATTTTGTCATATCTTAGCATAAGGTGGTCTTATGATTTGAGTTTGCTTAAACTTACCTTTTAAATATAATATATTGCTAAATAATAGTAATAACATTCATATTTTAGTGAGGGTTAACATATAGAAAGTACACAAAGTACATTAATCTTAACTTGATGATTTTTCATGTATGTATACATCCATGTAACCACCAAGATCAAGATATAGAACATTTCCAATAGCACATAAGATTCCCATGTGCTTCTTCCACGAATATACCCCTCCCAAGGTAACCTTTACTCTAACTTCTGATCACCAACTATTAGTTTTGTTTGCTATTAAACTTCACATAAATGGAATTACACGGGATGTACTCTTTTGTACCTGGTATATATATTGGTAGTTTGTCTTTTTACTACTGTGTAGTATTATACCATATAAATGCATCACTAGTTACCCATTCTCCTATTGACAGACATGTGGGTTGCTTCCAATTTGGGCTATTCTGAATAAAGCTGCTAAGAATATTTTTGTACATGTCATTGTGTGGAATCAAATTTACTTTTCCTACTCTCAATAATCTTCATTAAATACTTTTGGCAGTAAAACCACTGGCTTTTATTAGCAAACTGCTATATTTACTTTAATGAATTATTGTTTTCCCAAAGTAAATATCTAATTGTTAAACCATCCTTATTTACTGCTTCCAATTGATTATGCCTTCCTCTCTCGGTTTTCCTCTTCTAATTTTGCCACATTTCCTACCGATCACCTTCAATTAAGAATAGAAGCCAAGAACATGTGGGAATGTAAGAAAAGATCATTTAAATTGTCTTTAGCTGGACCAGTAATATAGCAGAAGGGGTAACAGGGTGTTTAGCTGATAGTATGGCAGGGGGAACACTCTCCCCTAGGGTCCCTTTCCTAAGAAGAACAATCTGGAAAAATATGTGTTCTGTATAGCCTGACTCAGCTTAGTAACGCTGACCTGGAATTTACATTTTTCTCTAAAACATTCTGTTTTCTTAATTCCAGTATTCTTTAATTCTAGAAATAAAGCAAAATCTCATCAAATTAGATTATGTTAGAAGAAGAACTGAATTCATAAACACTATGCATTACAGAAAGTTTAAAGGAAAATACAAATTCATCACTTCTAATATAATCTTATAAGGAAAAATCTAATAAAATTGTTACACAGGAGAAATTATTTTAAAATAATTATTCTTAATTGCAGCAATTCTAGATATTTCTAGATACTAGCACTGCTGAAGTACTCTGTTAAAATAACTTGTTTTAAATAACTACTTTTAAGTTGTTAACTATTCTTCCAAAGCCTTATTTATGCTATACTGTTCTACATAAACTTTATCCTCCTGACTAGAGTAATCCAAATTTTAGCTAATCCCTCAATTACCATAAATTTCAAGTCAGAAGGAACGGAATTAATAAAGCTTATTAACAACTTTCCAGCTTGTATTACTTACACTTGGATTGGTCTTCATTCTGAAAGGAAATCTGAATAAACAAATTACTGTGATGTTAATACCTTTTCTAAGTTAATTTAAAAATAGAATAGCTCGGCCAGGCACAATTGTAATATCAGCACTTTGGGAGGCCGAGGCAGGCAGACGACCTGAGGTCAGGAGTTTGAGACCAGCCTGCCCAACATGGTGAAACCCTGTATCTACTAAAAATACAAAAAATAAGCTGGGCATGGTGGTGGGCACCTGTTGTCCCAGCTACTCGAGAGGCTGAGGCAGGAGAATCGCTTGAACCCAGGAGGCGGAGGTTGCAGTGAACCAAGATTGCGCCACTGCACTCTAGCCTGGGTGACAAGAGCGAAATGTCTCAAAAAAAAAAAAAAAATAGAATAGTTGTCTACTTCTGATAGTTTAGGAGTCAAGCTGCTTAAAAGGAGGATAAGCCAAATACCTCTCAAATTAATTTGTGTTTCATAATAATATACACATAGAAAATATATTTCACCTTTGATATGGAATTAAGTCAGAGCTTTTCTAACTAAGACACCCCTTCTATTATTTAATAGAGGAGTGCCTATTTTCTATTTGGACACTTTCACCATTAAATATCCTAAAATAAGAATCTTATACACAGGGATTTAACAAAGCACTAGTGTAGCCAAGAGTGTTTAGTAAGGCTTACTGATCAAAATAAGCTGTCAAATAAAAGTAACATGTTTACTTTCTCTAGTTATAATTATTTTCTGACAAGATATTTTAATAAGTTGATTTACAAAACAACTATATTTTAATTAGTAATGCTTTTTGTATCTTCTTTGGAAGGCTTTCCTAACAAAATATTTTCTAAGCCTGTGTTCTTCTTTATGATAATGGGTCTGTAAACAAACATCTCAGAACGAATTACAATTAGTACCATCACATTTTACTCCTTTGGAAAAAACAAAGGAATCACCTGGGTAATTATCACTGTTCTCCATATCTCTGGAAGGAGATATATGCACAATTAATATAAAAACTTACCACAGAAATATTTTCATCCTATTCAAAAGAAAAGCTGGATTGCTATTACCCCATTGAGGAGTACAACAGAAAAACAGGAAATTAAATACAAGATAGAGATCAGCTGTGCTCAAGTTTTTGCAAAGAACAGTTTAGAATGGACAGTTTCATTCTAGGAATGGAAGTCAGTGCCAAACCACATTTCTGGAAACAGCTTTTGTTGTTGTGCTTGTCACTGATAAAGATATCAGGTCTGCTGAACAAGTGTTTACTAGAATTCCACACATAAGACTGAATAGAAGTACCAATGCACGGAACATATGAGGAAGAAGAAAACTATTATCTACTATTTTCATTTTGTAAAGAAGAAGGATTAAGGTGTGGACAAGAAACCCATTATAAAGTGACTGATGTCCATAAATATAGTAGTACCGCTTAAAAATTGAGGTATATCGCTTGGACCTGGGAGGCAGAGCCGAGATCGCACCATTGCACTCCAGTCTGAACAAGAGCGAAACTCTGTCTCAAAAAAAAAAAAAAAATGAGGTATGTCATATTTAAATTCTCATTATTAAAAGCACTGCTTGCTTTTGAAATGGAAACTACACTATCAATGGACTCAAACATAGAAGTTAGAAAAATTCTCAATTCATTAAATAAAATTCATTTCTCCCATTATTGAACTATCAGATATTCAATGTACAAAAATTAGAAAATACAGAAAAAGGGAGAGAAATAAAGAAGGAGGAAAAAAATCACTTTTTGTTTCAATATCTCTAAATCACCACTGTTTGTATTTTGGGATATTACCTTCCAATTTTTTTCTATACACACTTATTTTTCAGCGTGTATTCTGGCCTCATATAAGAAACCAGAATAAATAAATTATAAAGATATGAAAGCACATTTTCTAGCATACTTTAAAAATAGAATAGTCATCTATTTCTGAAAATTTCGGAGTCCGGCTGCTTAACAAAGAAGATGAGCTTTGTTAAGTCCCTGTGTATAAGATCCTCATTTTAGGACATTTAATACCTCTCAATATCATTTTTGTTTCACAGTTATACATATGCAAGTAATAACCACTCTATTAGTGAGTGTTTAGGTATTTTCCAGTTTTTCACAAACACCAATAAGTCTCAATGTATGTTACTACAGAAAGAATGGGAAGGGGCAATATGAATAGAAGAAGAAACAGAAACACAGAAAATAAGGATAAGTAAAATAATTGAGATTAAATAATATAGTTACTGTTGATTTGAGAAATGAACACCGCTGGGACTATCTTGTTTTAATGTAACTTAAATGTTTTTCTTACAGACCTTATAAGAAAAAGCAGCTACATTTACTTAAAAACATTCCTCAATAATAAATGCCAATTTTGAGCAAGAAGGTACTTTATATCCTGGAAAATCTGATGCCCATAAGCCATGGTAGGAACAGCTGTTTACTCATGATTTGCAGCCCCTGTGGCTCCTCTGGGTTCTGGCATCCCCTTCCAGACACTGGCTTATCCATGTCCTCTCATGCTCTGAGACATGCAGATTTTTTTCCTCCGTGCTTACGAGAGTCTAGAACTCAAACAAGAGTTCCTCAATTGTAGTTCCTCCTTTCTTTTAGTCTAGCAGAGTCAGAAAGGCCAGTAGAGGCAAACTATTCATAGAAATGTTATGAGCTATGTGCCTATTTGAAGACTTCTAAAATTTAAGAAACTGGAATAAATAAATTCTCCAACCAAATTTTCCTAAGGTAAGAATATATATCCCCTTGGGGATATCACTTATTTAAAACTGCGTAATAGGATAAAATTACTTCTGGTTTCTCCAATTCTGGATATTCAGAAGCCTACAATGAAAAAGGAACAAACAACCTGTTTTCCAAGTTTTCAATTTAAACTATTTTGGACTTTAGAAACAATATCAACACATCCTTTAACATGGTAGGATGCTTTAGGAATTTGGGGTAACCACAATTTGACATACCTTTAAAGAGGTGTTAGGGGTTAGAGTGTGTGTCAGCTATTAGAAATTGGAAGGCAAATAAGACACAGAATTTGGGATAAGCATTCTAACTTCCTGGGAACATATAGGAAATTGTTCTCTAACTATACTCCTATAAAGCCAAAGCTTTTGCCATTTTATTTATTTGTTTATTATTTATTTATTTAAAGATATTTAATAAACCTTTTTGGGAAAAAAGTAAAATACAAACAAAACAACTAAAGAATATGTATAGAAGGCTGTGGCCAGAAGTTATGCATGGCTAAAGAGTGGAGGAAACCTAATTATTTTAAGAGTCTTATGTTTAGTTTTCAAGTAGTAATTAATGGAAAAAGTATAAGCAAAGTGATCCTTTGATTTTTTGAGTTTCTTATAAATCACATTTCAGAAAATATTTTTGTTTACAGCATACAGAAATGTTATTGTTTATAACACATGATCCCAACTTTCCCTTGTCTACCTGCAGCAAATTTGACTCCAAACCACCAGGTCCATGGCATGATGGTATGATGAAATACATGAAGGAAAGTCACTTGGCTATTTTTCTTGCGCAGAACAAAAAAGATCTGAAATAATTTAAAGAATATCAAGTTCATATAAAATCATGTGATAGTGTACTGAGTATTACAAAAATATTGGTAAAGTGCAAAGTATTTTATAATTTTATCTAAAAGTGTTGCCTTACAGAATGCTTATAGAAGCAGCTTATTCCCCAAGGGGCAGCTCAAAAGCTAATTATTATGAAGAAACTTAGGTACCATGCTTACACATGGCAGAACCAATAAAAAGGTGAAATGAAACTTTATGCAGATTTAAAAATCAAAGATATAAAGTAAGGAATATGGCCAAAAATTATTGAAAGAAATTGTATTGGTTAAAAAAAAAAATCCCAGTGGATTTTGAAGTATATGGGAAAGTAGAAGACTTAGGATTGAAATATTCTACATTGCTCTCTAATATATCTTACTGACGTGGATAAAGAATTAGGTAAATGAAGAGAATTTGCAACAAATCAAAAGTTAGCAAAGTAATATTAAAGAAAAGTGAAGGGAGAAAAAGTTGAAAAGTTAATTTGAGAAATATGATGGAAAAGAAAGCAAAACTGCATAGAAAAAAACTGAGAAGGGGAAGGAAGGTAACACTCAGAGTGAACGTATCCTGTGGTTTGTAAAACCCTATAAACAAAATGGTAGAATCTAGGGGAGGGGAAAATGTTTAAAAAACATTCCAAAGTGAAATTCAGAATACAAGTGTTAAGGCTTTTAAATATAAGACTAAACAGAATAGCACAAAGAAAAGGATTAAGAGGAGTATTTGAGAAATGTAGTTTAGGGAAGGACATAGAAACAGCACAGTTTCCTTATGGAAGCTGGAACTGAGAACATGCAAAGCAGAAACAATGAAGCCAAAATGCATTTGCGTATGCACATGGAAGATGGCTGAGTGGTACGACAGAAAAAGCCATATATTATCAATCTGGGTCCTAGTCCCAGTCAGCAGCAGCAGTCCTCTGGGTAAGTCATTTAACTTCTTGGCTTCAGTTTCTCAGAGTGAAGGTTCCGGACTAATGCTTCTCAACCGTGGCTGCATATTATAATATCCAAGAAGCTTTTTAAAAATAGCTATGCTTGGTCTCTGTTCCAGACCATTTGGCACCAAATCCCTGGAGGTAGGGCCTTTTTTTGTCATCATTGTTTTCCCTAATGCAATTAATTCTATTGCACAATGCAGGCTGAGAACCACTAGAATACAGGTTCTCAAAGTGTGGTCCCTGGACCAATAGCATTAGCATCATCTGAGAACTTGTTAGAAATGCAAATTTTGAGCTCCATCTAAGACCTTAGTGAATCAGAAACTCTGGGGGTGGGGATCTAGGCCTCTGTGTTTTAACAAGTCTTCCAAATGATTCTAAACACATGTTAAAGTTTGAGAACCACTGTATTTTATGTTCACACAAGCCCTTTCCAATTCTAACGTTATGTGATTAGTCATTTGAAAAGGTGAAGCATATTGAGATTTCCTATAAGAAATATCGTGGTATGCATTCCAAAGAAAACACACTTTCCAGTCTCAGAGCCAAAACTGGCTCCAAATAACCAAGATACACTTGCTGCAAAGACACAACAGATATTCAGCTTTCCTAAGCGACACTGGAAACAAAGGCTCATGGCTTTCTCCTCCAAATCACAGACCCTAATCCTTGACACTGGCTTCTCCCAGGACCAGTCAACCAAGTTTAGAGTTGATCCTCACCGGGATCTGAAGTAGGAAGAGATAGTGCCCAGTAAGCACAGACTTCAGAAAAGCAGCTGAATTATTGATACCCCAGGAGTAATTCAACATTTTAGTGTAAGTTTATGAATTTTTAAGCACTTATCCTCCTAAAGGAATATAGATGACTGTGCTTTGGGATGAAAAACAAAAAACAAAAAACAAAGGTAAGATGTTTTCTGCTTTTACTTCCTGAACTTGATTCATAAAACAACTGTCATCCATCTATGTAAAGATGCAGTTTTGTAGTATATAACATAGTTACATGCTTATCTTAATCAAGTGATAGCTATGTAAGAGAAACCTTTTATAGTTTGCAAAATACTGAAAAAATAGAGTTATCCTATCTATTCTCTAAAGTTACTGATAATAAAAGGTAAAAAAGATAACAGTAGGTCTACCTGAAAAGGAGAAATAAAAAGTTATCAGACAAGTGAAACTACAGCAGTTTATTGCTTTCACTGAAAGATCAAACATTTTTTTGAAAGATCAAACATTTACCAAATGCGGTGGCCATATACTCACCGTATCTAATAGCTCAATAAATTTGGAGAAGTAATAAAGCCAGCAGGTACGTGCCATCTGCAGAAGCACAAATAAATCTAAATTAATTTTATTTATTTATTATATGGAAGAAAAGCTTATTTTTTAAAATTTTGGTAAAATATGCATAACATAAAATCTGTCATATTAACCATTTTTTAGTGCACAGTTAAGTGGCATTAAGTACCTTCACATTGTTGTTCAACCATTTACCACCATCCATCCATAGAACTTTTTCATCTTGCAAAATTGAAACTATACCCATTAAACTACATCCCATTCCTCCTCGCCCCTAACCCCAGCTACAATTCTACTTTCTGTGTCTGTGAATTTAACTACCCTAGGTACCTCATATAAGCCAAATCATGCAGTATTTGTCCTCTTGTGACCAAATTATTTCACTTAGCATAGTGTTCTCAGGGTTCATCCCTGTTGCAGCATGAGTTAGAATTCCCTGCCTTTTAAAGGCTGAATCATATGCCATTCTATGTATATGCCACATTTTGTTTATCCATTTATCTTTTTTTTTTTTTTTGAGACAGAATCTCACTCTGTCACCCAGGCTGGAGTGCAATGGTGTGATCTTGGCTCACTGTAACCTCCACCTCCTGGGTTCAAGCAATTCTTCTGCCTCAGCTTCCTGAGTAGCTGGGATTACAGACACATGCCACCACGCCCAGCTAATTTTTGTATTTTTGTAGAGATGGGGTTTCACTGTGTTGCCCGGGCTGGTCTTGAACTCCAGAGCTCAATCCACTCACTTCAGCCTCCCAAAGTGCTACAAGCATCAGCCACCATGCCTGGCCTTGTTTATCCATCCATCTATCCATGGACACTTGGGTTGCTTCTACCTTTTGGCTGTTATGAATAATGCTGCTGTAAACATGGCTGTACAAATATCTCTTCAAGTCTCTGTTTTTGATTCTTTTAGGTATAAACCCAAAAGTGGAATTGATGGATCTTATGATAATTTTATTTTTAATTTTTGAGAAACCAGATGTGAAATTATCTTTAAATCCAAGAAATTCAAAAAGAAAAGCACCAATATTCATTTTATAGAAAATTATACATGGAACTTTCTTTCATTCTTGTAATTTTTAGATTTTTCCCCCCACAACACACAATCTGAAAATTGATCATTTGCTTATTCTAAGTTTACATTCAATGTTACAAACAGTTGACAAAATTTTAACATTGATTTTGAATTTCAAGACTTTCCAAAGAGAAACTTACCCTCAAAGCTGTGGGTGACCGTGAATAGTCAACAATTTCACATTGAAATGAATAACCTGTACCCCAGCCAGACATCACAAACTGCAAGAGAGCACATGCATATTAAGAAAGGAAAGCATTTTCCCAACAGCCCGAACAAAGGTAGTTTTGACAGTATCTGTTCATGACATTTTTAGCTGAGTCAGTAGTCAGTGCAGAGGAAAAGGTAGCTGGAACAAATACAAATTATGAACATTCTTGATATCAAAGCTTGATATCAAGAATTTCCAAAACCACAAACTCATATATTATTTATATAAACTGTGTTCTCACTAAAATGCTCATCTCTTGGGATGATTATTGTAATATGGCGAAGAATAAAACACTTGGAGGGGTGTTTTGCTTATGCAGCAAATACTGATAGGTGATTTATCTTAGGTTCGGCTGTATGTGTGGGAGTGAATGTGTTTGTGTACTCTTAGAGGAACACCTGGATCTGAATTAGTCTTTTCTAGTAATTTCCAGTCTTTCTACTTAGTCAGTAAGTAAACATGGAAACCAGAATGCCTTAATGTACTCATGAGAGAGCTGCGACAACTGGGCTTTTCCCATTGTTGGCTGGTGAGTGTGATGTGGAGTGGTAGTCCACGGCTCAGATATTATTGATAGTTTTACTGTGGATCCACAAGTCAAGTAAGAGGCAAATACTCTTGTTAACAATAAAAGTGCAATCTGGCAGGCCTTAATGCCAACACACCCACAAAGTGATCCAAGGCTGGTGGTGAGAAGAAAGAACCTATTGTTGATAAATCTGAACTGTAATTCAAAGATTATACTGACATTCTTTCAGTCTGATGGTGGGAAGGGTTTCTTTTAAAACAGTATCTGAAAAGGAAAAGCCAAGGCTCTAATTTTAAATTAACACATATATGAAATGGTATGCTTAATTTAGGGTACTGACAATATGATCAGTTCTTCTTTTCTCTGACTTCTTATACTCATACATGCCAAATCCTCCCTGGAAGATCTTCTCTCTCAGTATAATGGTTATATCCTTTTCTGCCACTGAACCACATTTTAAATTTCTAGTTTTAATTACTATTAAAGGTAAAATTGCAACTTTATAATAAATTACATTCTAGAAACAAAAGCTTATGCGGCATTGTCAGAATAATATTCTGGTGGTGCAAAGAAAAGAAACAAAAGAGAAGAACAATTATTAGATACAATGGTATTATAAAGTGCATCATTCTTTTCTGAGACTAGCCCCTAGCTTGACTTATAACTTAATCACAGTGTTAACTTGGTAAGTTATAAAATCTTGAAAATTAAGACTCAGAAAAGCACATGTATTTCATGAACGAGAAAAATATCTTTCAAAAACAAATCAATAGATTTTCCCAAAGGAATAAGGGCACATGACATAGAAATGGCTAATTCTGTTTTATAATATCCTGCTGTCAGTGAGTGTCCTCATATTCTCTTGTGCTCAGACTCACTTTGACTAATGTAATGCTCTATGGCCAAGAGCTATTTACTGGAAATGTAATGAATAATACCCCAAACAAGCACTGTGTAGAATGAAAGTTGTGTGACTTGGCCTTCTGTTGGGTCTTAAGTGGTCTCTGCTAGTGTCTGACTGGTGCCAAGTAATTAGCACTTTCAAACAATTACTACACAATAAGGCATCTGAGTTCCTTGAGTCTGATGTGCCTCCCTTTCACCTTCTTCAAATTTGGACTAATATCGCTGGTGGAGGTGTTTGCTTTGTAAACCAAATGAAATCATATTCCATACAATAAACCATGTGTTCAGATGTGCCATCAACAGATGGACGGCATGCTGTGTGGCTGTCAAAAGCCTTTGTCTAACAAGAGTAGAACATTTAAGAGCATTCTAACAGCCTGTGGAATTTTTATATATATGTCTGTACTCCAGGCTAGTAATAAGAAAAATTAGGCCAAGCCCAGTGGGTCACACCTGCAATCCCAGCACTTTGGGAGGCTGAGGGAAGCGGATCACTAGAGCCTAGGAGTTTGAAACCAGTCTGGGCAGCATGGCAAAATGCAATCTCTACAAAAAATAAGAAAACTAGCCAGACATGATAGTGCATGCCTATAGTCCCAGCTACTTGGGAGGCTAAAGTGGGAGGATCATTTGAGCCTGGGAAGTCAAGGCTATAGTGAGCTAAGATTGTGCCACTGCACTACAGCTTGGCTGACAGAGCGAGACCCTTTTGGAAATGAAGAAAGAGAGAGAGAGAGAGAATGAAATAAGGGGGGGGGGGGAGGGAGGGGGAGAGAGAGAGAAAGAGAAAGAGAGAGAGAAGGGAGAAAGAAAGGAAGGAAGGAAGGAAGGAACGAAGGAAGGAAGGAGAATTCTAAGAAAGAAAGAAGGGGAGGGAGGGAGGGAAAGGAAAGGAAAGAAGGAAGAATTCAAAGAAAGAAAAAGAAAGAAAGTAAGAAAGAGAGGGAAAGAAAAGGAGAATTCTAAGAAAGAAGGAAGGGAGGGAGGGAAAGGAAAGGAAAGGAAGAAAAGAAAAAGAAAGAATAAATGAAAGAAAGAAAGAAGGAAGGAAAGAAAGAAAGACAAGAAAAGAAAGAAAAGAAAATTTCCTGAATTCAAAAATTAATAATTTATATTTGGCAGGTAATTGCTGAAACTGACCCATAAGTAACTCAAGTATGAGCAGTGAATGAGTCAGGAAGTCTCAAATTCAGATATTTTAAAACCTTCTTTTACACTGTATTTGATCAAGTGGAATCAAAGCTGACTGGTGATTCTTTCTAAGCCCAAGAAATATATTTGGGGACATTACAATCAGTGACAAATCAGACACAGACCCTAAGAATTTGAGAACAAGAAGGGATCTAAGAGACTGTTTGGTTCAATCCTGTCTTTATAAAATGAGAGAACTGAGGCCCAGAAAGGTGAAGTAACTTGCTAAAAACCAGGCAGCCAGTCAGAGGCAGAACTAGAACTAACTAGTCCCTAATCTCCTGACTTTCAGGTATGTTCTTATCGCTTACTATAACATGCTATCCCATAAGACCATGCGAGGACCTTGTGTCTTCTTTGCTCCCATCTCTATCACTCTTTCCCTCTCAGTTGCTCACACTCCTGAAGGGACAGTAAAGAGTAGCCTGTGAGTCAATTTTGAAAATAAAATAGAAGAAATGGAAAGCAGCAGAGTGAGTCCCAACTATAGGGAAGTCTGTGAAAAATAAGGCCAGAGTAGATTTTTTTATTTTATTTTTTTAAGACAGGGTCTTGCTCCATCAGTAGGCATGATCATGGCTCACTGCAGCCTCGACCTCCCAGGCTCAAGTGATCCTCTCACCTCAGTCTCCCAAGTAGCTGGGACCATGGGTGTGTACTGCCACACCAAGCTATTTTTTTTTTTTTTTTTTAGAGTTGAGGTCTCCCTATGTTGTTGAGGCTAGTCTCAAACTCCTGGGCTTAAGTGATCCTCTTACTTCAGCCTCCCAAAGTGTTGAGATTACAGGTGAAAGCCACCACACCTGGTCAGCCAGAGTAGATTTAAAGTGATCAAATCTGGTGGATCTGTAGCAAGAGTCAGGTCAGAAAAATGCATGTGGAGAGACTACAGTATCAGGAGAGGTCGGTGGGGCCATACTGGGTCCTTATGAGCCCTAGTTATGACTAAGCACAAGCTATGCTATAGAGGAAGTTAATAAAAAAGGATGATGAAGCCAGCCAGAGTTGGAAAAGAAGCAAGGAATCTCAGAAAAGAACATACATGGGGGTGGCTGAGTCATGTTAATAGTACAGGGGAAGAGAGAGAATTCGTGAATCTGTTTTAGGGTCCTGGAAAAGCCCCATCTCTCTTACTGACAATTAAGGAACAGTAATGAATTAAAGAGTTAATGGTAAAAAAATTTAAGGAACAGGCTCCCTCACCTACTGCTTTACTAAGTCAATGCTCTCTGTCCCCACAAAGCCCAGCTAAACCAACCAAAACAGTCTACCATCCTATAGTTCATCAGAGTATCCAGAAACCAAAGGTTTCTATCATGATGATGACAACTCATTACTGAGTCAAGATGAACTCTGATGTCAGACAGACCTGGGTTTAAATATCATCCCTCCACTTACCAGCTTCACTACTTTAGTTATGAGTTTTCTCAAAACTAAAATTTATGGATTCCCTTCAATCATCCATTAAGGCAACTATGTACAAATCCATGGACTAGATGTCAATTTTTCTCATTGTCTGTGAGATAGATTATACTGAGATCCTCAAATGAGTTTATTATTTGGTCTGTACCTAACACTATTTTGGCAAATACCTGCTCTAGTGAGATCAGTTTCTAAATTCCTTAAATTGCAAAGGTTACCCTTATAACAGAAAAATAGTGACACATAGAAAGACTCAGGTAAAATTCTCCCATTAGGAATACTGAAGACACTTGCCTCATAACACATATACACAGAAAATAGTACTATGAAAAAATTGTACGTTATCATCACTTTCTTGAGTTCAAAGGGCTTGCGATTTTCCATGAGCTTTGGTCCCAGAGAAGTGACAAAATAGACATATAGTCCTAGGAGGATGGTTTGCGGCAGAGGTGAGGACATGAGGAGCCAATCTTCAACTCTTGGATCTAAGAGAAAAACAATAGGTGAGTACACACCTGCTTAGCCAAAGGATAACTAACAGCAACCAACATTTCTTTAATTGAGCACCCAGATCGTACTATTGACTGTGAGCTATTTGGGCAATGATCACTAGTATCTTTAGAAAAATGAAAAAGAAATCAACAAGAATAAGGAAGTATCCTGCAGCTAGAAACAGTGGGACTCTCAACACCCCTAGGCCTCAACAGGCTAGGGGAAGTAGTACTGACCAGAACCCAAAAGGAGAGAGTGACTTGGAGAAGCCCTGGAGAGGAGCTGTGTTATGCACTGATTGCCTGCATGATGGGATTAGTGCCCTTATAAAAGGCACCCCAGGGAGCTCTCCTGTTCTCCTTCCCCATGTAAGGATACAATGAGAAGATGGCAGTCTGCAACCTGGAAGAGGGTCCTCACCAGAAGCTGACAGTGCTGGCAACCTGATCTCATACTTCCACCCTCAGAACTCTGAGAAATAAATTTCCATTGCTTATAAACTACCCAGTCCATGATAATTCCTTAGAGCATCCTGAGTGCACTAAGACAAGCTTTGACTGCCATTTAAGGGATTTGGCCAGGCCAAGACAATTCTGTAAGTATGGGCCAGAGATACCCCAACTCCACTATCCTCCCCATCTCCACTGGCTGAACCTAAGCAGAAAGCAGAGGGCAGGGGAGCAAGCCCAAGGATAGTCTTCATGGGTCGTTCTCCAGGGCCAAGCACAGGGTGCCAAGGCTATCTGAAAGAGAGAACACCCCATAACATCCCACCATGTGTCTATAGCTACTATTAATATCTTAGAGTTTTTCCATTCACACATTCTTTTATACATTAAAAAAATGTTTGTGTTTGATGCTTCTTAACTTTTTTCCTTCCCCAGGAATTCTGGTACACTTCCACATATACCGTATCAGAGAATCACAGAATAGAAATGGAGCTGAGCATCCTCTAAGTAGCCCAAGTATGGGCTTTTTGAGTCTGACATGCGGGCTAACCACTGTGATATTCTGAGCTAAAAAATGCACTGGTCTCACAATTGCAAACAAAAATTTATCTGCTTACTGCCAGCTGCAGGCCAGCAGAGATGGATAAATAAAAAAATTACAACTCAGGACAAAATGTGATTAAGTCTATAATTTCTAGTAGTTCAAGTGTAATTTTACTAAATGGCCTCATGAAGCCAGAGTATTATGAAGGAAATAAGTATGGATAAGTTTCCAGAAGGATCTGACTCAAAATTATGCCATCACTAACCTCAGGATGCTAACTACTGTCACTTTATGAATTGGAAAAGAAGGGTAGTAGCTCTTGCTCACTTAAGCTGCTAATGATGTGCCAAGTACTGACAAATTCTGAATACCCCTGCGAGTGTGACTTTCCACTCACAATTTCTTCAATAGGACTCTATGACTGATAACTCACTTGGCCCAAATTTTAGTGCTAGAGTGCTTACATTTGACCATCACTGTACATGGCTGATTATTCTGCATTCAAGTAAGCCTCCCTCAAAAATACTGACAGATGCCCCTGTCTCAAAAATAATAATAATAAATAAATAAATAAATAAAGCTAAAGAGTCAAGAGTCAGCTACAGACTGGATCCCAGGACATTTAAGAATTTAATATATGATTAAGGAAGTCCTATAAACAAGCACAGAAGGAAGAGATCTTCAACAAATGTCAGTAGGAAAACTGACTGCTTGGGAGAAAAATGGGTTTGTTTCTTATCTTATATCCTACACAAGCATGTTCCAAACTATGCATGGAAGCAAGCTATTTAAAGACTTTCCACAAAGAGTGGGGGAGTACTAGAATGCTGGGTTAAACAAACAGGTTGCATTACTGCAGGATTTCTTAATGCTTCATGTTCACCATGAATTGCCAAGATGGGAATAGTAGTATGACACATTTTCCAAACTTATTTGGCCACAAAACATTAATTCTTTTGTAGAATGTTATTTAACATCTTATGAAACTAATGTTCTGTGGAACACAGTTTGGGAAATATAGCCATTCACTAAAATAAATTTACAAATTAAATGACTGAAGATTAGGTAGTCAGACATACAAAGAAGCAGCTAGTACCAATCCTACTGAAACGATTCCAAAAAATTAAGGAAGAGAGATTCCTCACTAACTCATTCTATGAAACTAGTATCATCCTAACACCAAAATCTGGCAAAGACGCAACAATAACAACAAAAAGAAAACTACGGGCCGATATGCCTCATGAACATATATGCAAAAATCCTCAACAAAATACTAGCCAGCTGAATCCAGCAGCACATCAAAAAGTTAATTCACAAGGAACATTTGCTATGGGTCTGTACGTCAGAAAGGAAATCTCCATAAATAAAAGTTGCCATAGAACCACGGACCAAGGGAAAAAATTAAAACTGATCAAACTTTGATGGATTTCTTCTATAAGTGGGTAGTATAAACCTTAAATACATGAACATCATTGTATTAGTCCAATCTCGCACTGCTATGAAGCAATACCTGAGACTGTGTAATTTATAAAAGAAAGAGGTTTAATTGACTCAACACAGTTCTGCATGGCTGGAGAGACGTCAGGAAACTTACAATCACAGCGGAAGGCACCACTTCATGAAGTGGTTGGAGAGAAAAAGAGTGCCAGCAAGGGAAATGCCAGACACTTAAAAACCATCAGATCTTGGGAGAAACAATCAGGAGAAAAGCATGGGAAAATTGTCCCCATGATTCAATTATTTCCCACCAGGTCCCTCACATAACATGTGGGGATTATGGGAACCACAGTTCAAGACGAAATTTGGGTGGGGATACAATCAAACCATATCATTCTGCCTGTGGTCCCTCCCAAATCTCATGTCCTTACATTTCAAAATACAATCATTGCCTTCCCAACAGTCCCCCAAAGTCTCAACACATTCCAGCATTAACTCAAAAGTCCAAGTCCAAAGTCTCATCTGAGACAAGGCAAGTCCCTTATGCCTATGAGCCTGTAAAATCAAAAGCAAATTAGTTATTTCTTATATACAATGGGGGTACAGACATTGCATAAATACACCTGTTCCAAATGGCAGAAATTGGCCAAAACAAAGGAGGTACTGGCCCCATGCAAGTCCAAAATCCAATAGGCCAGTCATTAAATCTAAATGTTCCAAAATGATCCCTTTGACTCCATATTTCACATCTAGGTCATCCTGATGCAAAAAGTAGGCCCCCATGGCCTTGGGCAGCTCTGCCCCTGCTGCTTTCACTGGCCACAACTGATTGTCTGTGGTTTCTCCAGGTGTACAGTGCAAGCTGCCAGGGGATCTACCATTCTGGGGTCTGGAGGATGGTGGCTCTCTTCTCACAGCTCCACTAGGCAGGGCCCAAGTGGGGACTCTGTGTTTGGGGTCTATTTCCCTTCCACATTGCCCTAGCAGAGGTTCTCCATGAGGGTTCCACCCCTTGCAGCAAACTTCTGCCTTGACATCCAGGAGTTCCCATACATCCTCTGAAATCTAGGAGGAGGTTCCCAAACCTCAATTCTTGACTTCTGTGCACCCACAGGCTCAACACCATGTGGAAGCTGCTAGAGCTTGGGGCTTGCAGACTCTGAAGCCATGTAGCTTGGCCCCTTTCAGCCATTTCTGGAGCAGCTGCGATGCAGGGCATCAAGTCCCTAGGCTGCACACAGCAGGGAATGCCCTGCGCCCAGCCCAAAAAACTATTTTTTCCTCATAGGCCTCCAGGTCTGTGATGGGAGAGACTGCCACCAAGGTCTCTGACATACCCTGGAGACATTTTCCCCATTGTTTTGGTGACTAACATTGAGCTCCTGCTACTTATGCAAATTTCTGCAGCAGGCTTGAATTTCTCCCCAGAAAATTAGATTTTCTTTTCTATTGCATCATCAGGCTTCAAATTTTCCAAACTTTTATGATCCTTCCTCTTGAACGCTTTGCCGCTTAGAAATTCTTCTGCCAGATACCCTATATCATCTCTCTCAAGTTCAAAGTTACACAGATCTCTAGGGCAGGGGAAAATGCTGCCAGTCTCTTTCCTAAAGCATAGTAAGAATTACCTTTATTCCCCAAAAGTTCCTCATCTCCATCTGAGACCACCTCAGCCTGAACTTCATTGCCCATATCACTAACAGCATTTTGGCCAAAGCTATCCAACAAGTCTCTAGGAAGTTTCAAACTTTCCCACATTTTCCTGTCTTCTTCTGACCCCTCCAAACTGTTCCAACCTCTGCCTTTAGCCCATTTCAAAGTCAATTCCACATTTTGGGTATCCTTATAGTAGTGCCCCATTCTCTGTGATACCAATTTACTGTATTAGTCCATTCTCACACTGCTATGAAGAAATACCCAAAACTGGGTAATTTATAAAGGAAAGAGGTTCAATTTGGCTGGGGAGGTTTAAATTTGCTGGAGAGGTTTAAATTTGCTGGGGAGGTTTAAATTTGGCTGGGGAGGTTTAAATTTGCCTCAGGAAACTTACAATCATGGTGGAAGGCACCTCTTCACAGGGCAGCAGGAGAGAATGAGTGCCAGCAGGGGAAATGCCAGATGCTTAGAAAACCATCAGATCTCATGAGAACTCACTCATAATCACAAGAACAGCATGGGGGAACTGCCCCTGTGATTCAGTTAACCCCCTGGGTCTCTCCCATGACACGTAAGGACTATGGGAACTACAATTCAAGATGAGATTCATATTACTATGTCTAGTTTTTATTGCTAATAAAATAAAAAATTAATGAAAACAATACTGGTCAGGTACATAGTTCACACCTGTATTCTCAGTACTTTGGAAGGCCAAGGCGGGCGGGTCACATGAGGTCAGGAGTTCAAAACCAGCCTGGCCAACATGGTGAAACCCCGTCTCTACTAAAAATACAAAAATTAGTCGAGTGCGGTGGCGCATGCCTATAATCCCAGGTACTTGGGAGACTGAGGCATGAGAATAGCTTGAACCCGAGAGGTGGAGGTTGCAGTGAGCCTGAGCCAGAGATCACACCATTGCACTCCACCCTGTACAACAGAGTAAGACCCTGTCTCAAAAAAAAAAAAAAAGAAAGAAAAGAAAACAATACCAAAAGATCTCTGGAAGGTTGTTACATTACCAGCTTTGCATGGTGAGCGTTTAATTGACTTTTGTTTTTAATTTTGCTTTATAAACAATTTCAAATGATTCTATTATTAACAGTCATCATACATATGGTTAGAAACTAGCTTAAGTGTCAGGAAAAGAATTGCTGATCCACCCGCTTTGGCCTCTGTCTCAAAAAAAAAAAAAAAAAAAAGAATTGCTGAATTAGAGATATATTTTATTTTATTCTTTCATTGACTTAGGAGGGGCAAAAATCAAATGACATCACTTCTCTGTTCTTCCTCTGGTAGCAGTAGAAAGAAAACAAGCCAGGAAAAGCATGCTGGGCTGGCTCAGGAAGCAGAAGGAAATAATTTTAAAATAAATAATGTTTCCTGTAATTTAATATTTTCAGCACACACCTTAAGTCCTGTACATGACTTTCAAGTTCTACAGATAAAAAAATAATTATGGGAAAACTAGTTAATTTAATTGGATGTTATTGTCAAAGCAAATAATAAAATACCAAGCTTTAGAAATTATATTTCAGCAGAACTCTGGAGTCAGACAGTCTGCATTCTGATCCTGGTTCTCCCACTGGCTAACTATGTCACCTTGGACAGTTGACTCACCTTCTCTGTATTTAGTTTCCTCATCAGCAAATTGGGCATTAAAAGGCATGTATTTCACAGAGGATTGAGTTATCATATGCAAAGAGCCTAAGTGCTCAATAAGCTTGATACTGTTATTATAGAAGATCTCAATTGTGTTAGCAGAGCCAAATTGCCTCTATAGTATTTAAAAGTCAAACTGCAGAAAACAACCTTGGTCCAATTGAATCAGAATCCCAGGACGTGGTTTCTATGCATCCATTTTTTTAAATGGAAAAAGGACCTAACATTTCTCAAAAGAAGACTTACAAATCGACAACAGATAGATGAAAATAATGCTCAACATCACTAATCATCAGGAAAATGCAAATTAAAAAAACAGACAGACAGTACCTTATGCCTGTAAGAATGTCTGTTATCAAAAAGACAAAAGATAACAAGTGCTGACAAGGACGTAGAGAAAAGAGAACCCTTGTACAATGTTGGTGGGACTGTAAATTACTACAGCTACAAGGAAAACCACATGAAGGTTCTATAAAAAACAAAAAATAGAACTACCATATAATCCAGCAATCCCACTTGTAGATACATATCCAAAGGAAATGAAATCAGCATATTGAAGGGATATCTGCACTCTCATGTTGACTGCAGCATTATTCACAATAGCCAAGATGTAGAATCAACCTAAGTGTCCATCAATGTGTGAATGGATAAAGAAAATGTGATATCTGTCAATCTAAAGTTATGCCTTTCTCAGTTACAGACGTGTAGATATACAGATAGAAATAACCAATTGGCTATTATTCAGTCTTAAAAAAGAAAATCCTATCATCTGTGACAATATGGATGAACTTAGAAGACATTATGCTAAGTAAAATAAACCAGGCACAGAAAGACAAGACATGTTATCACTTATACAGCAGTCTAAAATAATGTAAAATAATCACACTTATATAAGCAGAATATAACGGTGGTTACCAGAGGCCAGAGGACTAGGGGACCAGGGAGATGTTGATCAAGGGCGACAAAGTTTCAGTTCAACAGGAGAAATATCTTTTTCAGATTTATTGCACAGCATGATAGCTAGAGCTAATAATAACAACATATATTTCAAAATGGTAAAATATAAATTTCAAATGTTTTCACCATAAAAAGATAAGTATTTGAAGTGATGGATATGCTAACTAGATTAATCATTTTAAATTGGATACATATATCACAACATCACTTTGTACCCTATAAATATATCTAATTTGTCAACAGCCAACAATTTGTTAAAGCTGCTAAGGTGACCATGATTAACTGTCATAGTTAGGAGCTAGGGGTCTGGTGTGAGACCAAGCTTCCTCCCCTGTATTTAGGGCTAGAGCATCCCTCACTAGGTACTCTTCAATGGTCTTTTATATGGTTTCTCTGCCTCTTGATCCAATCTGCTACATTGATCTCCATGCAACTGTCAAATTCATTTTCTAAGAATCAGGCTATCCTTAAATTCTTCCTCTGCTTAAATTAGCTTTCCCTTACTGAGCAAATAAAATTGCTTAAATTAGCTCTCCCTTACTGAGGAAATAAAATGCAAACTCATTAGGATGACACCCATGACTCTGGCCATTGTTCACTTTTCTGGCCTTCTCTCACAGCAACAGTTATACCTTTCTGAATAGAGAGTCCACTTCCATGTAAGGTAGTGGGCATGTTACAGAGAGTATCAATGCACCTGCTGGGTGACAGTTAAAGTTAATTCTGACTCCATCTATGATCCCATTTGGGATAGTGAATAGCAACAGTTGGATATCAGGGGATCTGTTCTTCCAAATAGCTTCAAAACTGTTTCTGCACCCAAATCTACTTGGTTCCTAAGTTCAAATAATGAGAGTTCAGGTGGAAAAGTACACCTCTATCTGAAAAGTAATGAAGTATTAGTACTGAAATTTTAACACTGAATTTATGAGAACTACTATAAGCCTTCAGAAAAGGATGATCTCTAAAGAAACCTGAATGTTCCCTGTATCATTACATAAGTTGAAAAAGTTAGGTTTAGGCATGAGATACTCTGTCTTTCCCAGAAACAAAAGGCTAATGGGGTAGGGGATGTTTCATGTTTCATTCTTTTTGGCATGAGATTTGGTTTAAGTGTCATGAGTAGAGCCATGATAGAAGCAGAGGATGGAAGGCAGGCTGTCTGACAGTCTTTACCACAATAATTACCAAAGTTCTGATTTATCACTAGCTTAATAATTCTTTTCTAAGAGTGTCCCAGAAAGAGAGCACAGGGAAAGCAGAATGCCACATACATAGAATATTAATTAGCTTTTCCATCAACTACTTGTAAAAGAGTGTTCTCTTCTTAGGTAGCATGTACTGGCTCAAACAGTACACCTTTAAGATTCCAAGTACCAATAAAATGAAGAAGCTGGAAGGAAAAGCAAACATGTATCTTAAGTGCTTTTTGAAGTACTAAAGGTTCAGAATGGCAGCAATCTTACTCATACCCCATGTTCTTGCAAAAAAACGATCATGACGAAGTTTGAAAAGTCATCATTTCTAATGAAATACAAGGAAAGCTGTATTTTTAAACATTTACAAATTTTTCATTTCTCCATAATCCAAAATGCTACCATAGCATTATTTCAAAATCTCACATTTCACATCTAAGAATCCTAATAAATCCTCTTATCGCTAAGTATTAATTAAACCATTTTTTATTCTGTAGCTGTGGAATTTTTCCATATGAAATAACTACGGATAACCACCACTTCTCTAGCAATCAGAAAACCAATGAATATCAGTAAGTTTCCTTAGGCTACTCAGGATTAGGGTGAAAGCCAAGAATACACTTGAAATTCTTGGCCCTTGATCATAAGTTCAGACATTTCCAGGGTGAGCAAAGTAAAACTGGACTAAGATGGCCATAAATGATTCCTAATGGCTCTCAGAGATCAATACTACACTAAGTAAAAGGAAAAAAACTTTCCTGTTACACCTGACAGGGTTTTCATAAAACTGTATATCTCAAAACAAAACATTTTAACCCTTTTAGACCACGGCTGGGAAAAAAATAAGAAAAAAAAAATTTTTTTTTTAATGAGAGAAAAAAGGAGAAGAAAGAAAAAGGGGAAGAAAGAACAGAATTCTTGATCTATTGCCCAGGCTGGAATACAATCTAAGATTAGGTATTAAAAATCTCTTTTATGCCGATAATTGTGCTTAACAACAGAGACAGGAAGGAAAAAGGGAAGAAAATAACAAACAAACAGCCAACTAATATTTCATTTAAGTCAAAATGCTATGCAAATGCTGAAGAATGATTTACTTCCAATTATATAATCACTTTCAGAATAGGTGTAATATGATCCTGAGAAAAATGTATGTTCTGGAGATCTGGGGTGAAGAATTCTATAGATATTCACTAAGTTTACTTATTCCAAGTCTAAATTCAAATAATAAATGTCCCTATTAATTTTCTATCTCGTTGATCTGTTGAATATTAACAATGTGGTGTCAAGATCTCCCGCCATTATTGTGTGGGAGTCCAAATCTCTTTATAAGTCATTTAGAACTTGTCTTAGGCATCTGGGTGCTCCTATATTGGGTGCATATATATTTATGATCATTAACTCCTGTTGTTGCATTGATTCTTTTACCATTATGTAATATCCTTCTTTGTTTCTTTTAGTCTCTGTTACTATTAAAGTCTATTTTGTTGGAGACAAAAATTACAACTCCTGTTTTTTTTTTTTTTAACTCTCCATTTGATTGGTGAATCTTCCTCCATCCCTTTGTTTTGAATCTTTGTGTGTTGATGCTTGTGAGATAAATCTGGATACAGAGTACCAATGGGTTTTGACTTTTTGTTCAATTTGCCTGTGTCTTTAATTAGGGCATTTAATCCATTTAAATTTAGGATTAATATTAATATTTGTGAATTCAGTATTGTGGTTTAATGCTAGCTGGCTATTTTGCCCATTAGTTGGTGTAGATTCTTCATTATAGAGATACTCTTTACATTTTGGTAAGTTTTTGGGATGATTGATACTGGTTGTTCCTTTCTGTTTATGGTGCTTCTTTCAGAAGCACTTGTAAAGTAGGCCTGGTGGTGATGAAATCTCCGAGTGCTTGCTTGTTCGTAAAAAATTTTATTTTTCCTTCACTTATGAAGCTTAGTTAGGCAGGATATGAGATTCTGGGTTGAAAATTCTTTTCTTTGAGGATATTGAATACTGACCCCCACTCTCTTCTACTTTGTAGGGTTTCTGCTGAGAGGTCTGCTGTGAGTCTGATAGGCTTCCCTTGATGGGTAACCTGACCTTTCTCTCTAGCTGCCCTTAGAATTTTCTCCTTTATTTCAACCCTAGTGAATCTAGCAATTATGTGTCTAGGAGTTGCTCTACTTGAGTAATATCTTTGTGGTGTTCTCTGGATTACCTGGAGTTGAGTATTGTCCTGGCTTACTAGGTTAGGAAAATTTTCCTGGGTATTATCCTGAAGAATATTTTCCAACTTGGATTCATTCTCTTCATGACATTCAGGTACACCTATCAGTCATAAATTAGGTCTTTTCACATAGTCCCATATTTCTTGGAGACTTTGCTCATTCCTTTTTCCTCTTCTCGAATCTTGTCTTCTCGTTTCATTTCATTAAGTTGGTCTTCGGCCTCTAATATCCTTTCTTCTGCTTGATCAATTCGACTGTCAAAACCTGTGCATACTTCGCGAAGTTCTCGTATTGTGTTCTTCAGTTCCATTAATTCATTTATATTCCTCTCTAAATTATCTATTCTCTTGAGCATTTCATCAAACCTTTTTTCAAGGTTCTTAGTTTCTTTGCATTGGGATAAAACATGTTCTTTTAGCTCAGAAAAGTTTCTTATTATCCAACTTCTGAAGCCTGATTCTGTTAATGGATCTCACTCGTTCTCCATCAGGCCTTGTTCCCTTGTTGATGAGGAACTATGATCCCCTGTAGAAGGAGAGGCACTCTGATTTTGAGTATTCTCAGCCTTTTTACACTGGTTTCTTCTCAGCGTTGTGAGTTTATCCACCTGTAGTTTGTAATTGCCAACTTTCAAATTAGGTCTCTGAGCGGACATCGAACTTGTTGATTTCCAGCGCTGAAATCTGAGCAACCCACTGCGCCGACTAAGACAGCGGCATTAAGATTCGTGGTGCTTTTCTGCCCGGGAATGTCCTGTCTGGCTTCCCTCTTGAATCCCTTTTTCAATCAGGTAAATAGGCGAGTCTGCCTTCCCGGAGCTCCAAACGTCGACCAAAAGGGGAGCCAGTCCCGTTTAGTCTGCAGTGAGAACTGCTGCGCCGAGGCACCGGCAAAACCGCCACGCTGGCCACAAGAATCACACTGGCAACCCGTGGGGCTCCTCCGCTGGGAATCTCTGGTCCGTGGGCAACAAAAATTCATCTGTAAGTGTGGCGTCCTCTCGTTCTGTGCTCTTTCTCTGGAAGCTACAATCCTGAGCTGCTAGTAGTCAGCCATCTTGGATCTCGATAGACCTGTCATCACATTTCTAGTAGTCATGATAATTTATGAAAAATAATATGGCATTAAAATACTTGCAACAGAAAAATTTAGAAACACAAGGAAAAGAGAAATTGAGTTGTGAGTAAATTAAGAAAACTTTCCTGGCTTATTTAGAAAGATGCATATGTACTATTTTCTTAGGCATTTTTAATGGAACATGACCCATCCAGTTCTTGGCTGGGCCTAGAATGAGCAGGCTCAGACATTTTTCTTAGTTTAGGTTACATCCTGCCTTAATAACTATGTTTATTAACAACTGTTGTAGAGATACCAACATCTGTAGAATGGAATTCATTATTTTTCCCTCTAAACCAGTTCTGTCTTGGATGCTAAAACCCATTAAATTGTAACACAATTCACTCAAGCTGCTAAGCTGTAAAGCTATCATTCTTGGCTCTCCTTATCTCTAAAATTGTATCTATTGAATTTCTCTCCTCCTTTCCCCCTTACTATCACTGTCTTATTTTAGGCTTTCTTTGATCTAGCCAATGTTGTCCCTAACACTGGACTCATACAAACCTGATTATACCATTTTCTTTAGAAACCTCTGTTAGTTTCTTTTGCCCAGACTATAGGATCAAAATCATACTCCTTACATGGTTAAAATACCCTTAACAATCTGCCCTTCTGCCCACATCTTTCCAGATTTATCTTTCTCCATTCTTCCTCTAATCTTCCATTCACTTGAAATGTATGTTATTGCCATGCTAATTTTTAAATAAATAACCAAAACACCAGACCCGTTTATAACTGTTCTTTGATCTACATTCTCTCTTCTTAGAATAACTTTCTCTGACTCATTTTTTAAATCTTTAAGTTGCATATAATTTAATCAGCATATATGTATGTGTGTATATATGTATATGATATATAGTTTGTATCACTTAATGATGGTGTTATATTCTGAGAAATGTGTCATTAGACAATTTTGTCATTGTGCAAATATCGTCGTTTACTTACAAACCTAGATGGTATAGCCTGCTACACAACTAGGCTATATGGTACAGTCTGTTGCTCCTAGGCCGCAAACTTGTATGGCATGTTACTGTAGTAAATTCTGTAGGCGACTGTAGCACAACAGTAGCTGTGTATTTATTTACTTTTTTGTTTATAAAGTTTTGTTAAAATTAGGTTGAACATTAATAATACACCATACAAAGGTAAAATAGGGTTTTCTCTTCTGAACAAAAAGTGTAATGTTAAAAGATAAAAGACTTTGTTTACTTTTTCAGTAAACTGCAGGAAGAAAATGGAACAGGAGAGACAGATTTAGTTGGCTTCATGCTGTCTTTATTAGGTCTTACTGTTTGGGAAACTATATCTTCTTTTTATTAAATGGAAAATGTTTTTGTTTATCACTGTAGTTAAATGAATATTCTATAGTGACTCATAATCCTGTTTTGTGATGTCAAGTGTCTTAAAACTTTGATATTTGACTGACTTTCCAATAGCAAAATTTCAAGTTCTAACTTCAAACTTTTTGACCTTAAACTAACTTTTTTGGATATTAGGTTCCCTGAAGTCCAAGAGAGATATATTAGGCTTATTAGACTTATTTGTTGTGTTAGTATACAGTTGGCCTTGTCAGATGTAAGGTGGTATTTACTTTTCTTTGAGTTATATTTATATAGATATGTTATTCATATATGTGCCAGTATTGTATGACAGTCCTGAAAATCTGATATCTTAATATATGTTCTCAGTAATAATTATGATTATCATGTTAAATTGTTGTATGCCACAGAAATAACCAAATTTCCTTGTCAATGATGTGTTTGTCCTAAAAGTTTTGTCATTCACAAATGTTGTTTTTATTACCACTTCAATCTCACTGCTTGCTATTGGTTTATTCAGAGTTTCTATTTCTTCCTAGTTTAATTTAGGAGGGTTGTATATTTCCAGGAATTTATACATCTCCTCTAGGCTTTCTAGTTTATGTGCATAAAGTTGTTCATAGTAGTCCTGAATAATCTTTTGTATTTCTGTGGTATCAGTTGTAGTGTCTCCTGTATTAGTCTGTTTTCATGTTGCTAATAAAGACATATCTGAGGCTGAGTAATTTACAAAAGAAAGAGGTTTAATGGACTTATAGTTCCACATGGCTGGGAGGCCTCACAATGATGGTAGGAGGCAAGGAGGAGCAAGTCACATCTTATGTGGATGGCAGCAGGCAAAAAGAGAGCTTCTGCAGGGCAACTTTCTTTTTAAAATAGTCAGATCTCGTGAGACCCATTCACTATCACAAGAATAGCATGGGAAAGACCAGACCCCTTAATTCACTCATTTCCCACCAGATCCCTCAACATGTGAGGATTATGGGAGCTACCAGGTGAAATTTGGGTGGGGACACAGAGGCAAACTATATCATTCTGCCCCTGGACACTTCAAAATCTCATATCTTCACATTTCAAAACCAGTTATGCTTTCCCAACAGTCCACCAAAGTCTCAACTCATTTCAGCATTAACTCAAAATTCCACAGTCCAAAGTTTTCCAAAGCAGCTGCACCATTTTACATTCTTACTATCAACAGCAATATATGGGGGTTCTAATTTCTCCATATTCTCACAACTTATTATCTCCCTTTTTAATTATAGTCATTCTTGTATTCCTTTCTTTCTCACATGACATATAGAATCTTATAAATAATGCTTCGCGCTTTGCTTTTTTCC
Source organism: Cacajao melanocephalus (assembly GCA_963573385.1). Lineage (NCBI taxonomy): Eukaryota > Metazoa > Chordata > Mammalia > Primates > Pitheciidae > Cacajao > Cacajao melanocephalus. Next base: position 3,433 of record CAUYLG010027476.1, on the reverse strand, counting down.
ACTTAACAATATATTCTGGAAATAACAAGGCATCTTAGAGGAATTTTCCTCATTATTTTTATAACTGCAAAGTATTCCATCATGTAAATGTATCATAATTTATTCAATCTCTCTCCAACACATGGATATTTGGTTTACTATCACTATTTCGCAAATATGAACAATGCAGTAATAAATAACCCTATGCATATTAGTTAAGCCTATGCATAATATTCATATTATTGGAAAAGTATCTTCAGGATATATATGTGGTTGTGCTAAATATTGTAAAATTTTTATTCAGAAGGCATAGACCAATTTTCATTCCCATAAGCAGTGTATGAGAATATTTGTTTGCCATAGCCTTGTCAACAGAATTTGCCGTCTTGCTTTTAGACATTTGCCAGTCTGATAGGTGAGAAGGGGTATCTTAGTGTTGTCTAAATCTTAGTCTAAATTTTATTGAGATTCAATGCTTTTTTGTGGTTTTTATGTCATTTTTTAATCTTTTTAGTGAATTTTCTGTTCTCTTAATTATCTTATAAAGAGGTTAATAGGTAACAAAATAGTCTTTTATATTTATTTACATTTATTATTCCTAACATCTGTTTTCTATGGATTCTAATTTCCATCTTTTATCATTTTATTTCAGCTTGAAGAACTTCATTTAACATTTCTCTTAGTGTAGGTGTGTTAGGAACACATTTTCTCAGCTTTTGTTTTTCTAAAAATACGTTTACTTTGCCTCCTTCTTTTTTTGACAGGTATTTTACTAGATAGAGAATCTAGCCTGCTGGTTATTTTCTTTCAGTACTCCATGTTGTTCCATTGTCTTTTGGCTTATGCCTTTTCTGATTAGAAGTTTTCAGTCATTCCTATTTGTTTTCCTGCCAATGCCAGCCTTTGGTGTGTACCCCTGAGTCCTCAGTAAGGACCTCTGGCTACAAGTTTTCAGATGAGTACAGTCCTGTATTGTCTCTGTACCTCTTTCAAGTTTGTAATGTCGCAGTTGCCCACATTTTGCAATTAAATGCTGATAAACAATTTGGCTGGTACCTCATCATCCTGCTATTTTTCTAGAGATAAGAGCAGCCTCAGATCTTTTTTCTCATATGAAAATTTCATTGCTTTCTAGAATTTTGTTCATTCAGGTTTCTTTGTGCGCTCAACTTTGCAATAAGTTAAAAATAAAAGAGTGACCAGGTGCGGTGGCTCATGCCTGTAATCCCAGCATTTTGGGAGGCCTGGCGGGTGTGAGTATGGATCATGAGGTCAGGAGTTTGAGACCAGCCTGGCCAATATGGTGAAACCTTGTTTCTACTAAAAATACAAAAATTAGCTGGGCATAGTGGCACATGCCTGTAGTCCCAGCTACTCAGGAGGCTAAGGCAGAAGAATTACTTGAACCCAGGAGGTGAAGGTTGCAGTGAGCCAAGATCATGCCACTGCACTCCAGCCTGGGTGACAGAGCGAGCCTGTAACCAAAAAAAAAAAAAAAAAAAAAAAGTAAAAAGTAAAAGACTGTGTTTTTGTAGCTGCTCCAGATTAGTTCAGTTGTTAGGATGATAATAGTAGTCTCCTATGATATGTATCTAATGGAATATAAGTTCATGGCTTCAATCAGAATGTTTGTAGTAACTACATTTAGATCACTTGTACACGCAGCCGATGTGTGCTTATTCCACGGCATTCATTCATTGAGATCCCCTCTTAAGACATGATCACCCTTTGTTTTGCTGTAGGAAATGTGAGTTTTTGCAAGGAGAGGTAAAGTTTAATTGTCAAACCTAGAAATAAGTGAATTTATAGTCTCCTATGATAACAAAAGAGTGATTGACTTGAGTTTTAAAAGCTTAGCATTGTTAAGATTCCAACAATATCATGTTTAAAACAACTAGATCAAATAGTAATAAAACATTTCATTTTAGTTATAAAATAAGCATATTTTAATACTTTGTCATCTCCAATAAATTGCAGTTTTGTTTTTCTTTTGAATTTCTGTTGAGCTGACACTTCATGCACAGACATCTAGCAGTGCTCAAATGCAAAGCTCTATGAAAAACAAAATTTGGGGAAATGAATGCAGATTACTAGCTTGTATTACTTTCTATTCTCTTATAGTATATGTAAAGAAGAGATTTAATCAGTTTCACCAGTAAAATCATATCACTGCGACTAAGTATTTTAATGGTCAGGCAGAGTTTAGGCCCTAGTTTTCATTTGTATTTGTAGGTATATTGATTTAGATTATTTTATTGTATTGGATTTAAGATGTAATCATTTGCATAAATGACCAAAAAATTTCATTTCAAAGAGAAACATTTCTAACATTTCTTTTGTTTTCTAAAAGAGTAGGAATTCAAGAGGGATTATGTTACTTTTCATTTGAATAAATGTCAGCTATCGGGAAGAGAAATAAATTGCCTTTACATTTAATTGCATCACAGCTGGTTTTGGAATAATGAGATATTTTAATTTTTTGGAAAATATTAGTGTACTGTAAAATCAATGTTCTTTCTATTATTTTTCCAAGGTGAATAATCTAAATTTATTAGTTTTTATTTAGCGATAGATGATTAGTAATATAAGGCTATTCATAGCTGGTTTACAAAAGTCTCTGAATGTTTCATTCTCTTGGTGTTTAAAAACTCTTTCAAGTATTTTTACAAGTATTTGTATAAGCTGAGTGCCCTTTGTCCAAGGCATACTTTCTCCATGTTTATTTTTCTGTCCATTGCTTCAAATGAAATGGGATGAAGTATATGTGGAGAGAGTTGCTTTTTCTTCTCTACATTCTTACCTTGCCCATAGAAAAATTGAGAGTAGCCATCAGTCAAAAACATGTTGGCCTTTAGGGAAAGTCCTACCTGTGTATAGTAGGGGTAGGAGGAGATATTCAGAGTGAGAAATTGTCTTTTCTCTCTCCTTTTTCACTAAATACCCTCCTCACATGGAGGGTTGTACCTGAGTTCTTTATTTTCACTTCTGCTTCAATATGGCAGGCCAAGAGGAGCAGGGCAGCATAGGGAGAAGAGGGATCGTGAAAAGCTGGCAAAAAATACTTCGCGCCTTGAGTTTGTTGAAGCTTTATCCTACCCAGGCCAGGTGGGAAGAGAGATGTAGTCTCTGTGATTTCATCTTATATCACCTGTTGGGTACTCTAGAAGTGAACTAAACTTTCCCCACTGACGACATGATGGAGTGGAAGATAAAAAGACTCTCAGTTTGTTGAGGGCTTTATAACTTATCTTATTATCTTAATCTCTACAATTTGTAATTTATAAAATTCTAGGGTAAGCATAACCCAGACTGTTTTTTTTTTTTTAATTTTTATTATTTTTTTTATTTTTTGAAAGAAAGGAAAAGAGAGGAAAGAAAGTGAGAGTGAAAGAAAGAAAAAAAAAGAATGTATGAGAGAAAGAAAGAGGAAGAAAAAGAGGGAGAGAGAACAGGA
>CAUYLG010027475.1:0-10123 GCA_963573385.1 Cacajao melanocephalus | reverse complement strand
TCCATGTGTTCTCATTGTTCAACACCCACCTATGAGTGAGAACATGTGGTGTTTGGCTTTCTGTTCTTGTGTCAGTTTGCTGAGAATGATGGTTTCCAGATTCATCCAAGTCCCTACAAAGGACACGAACTCATCGTTTTTTGTGGCTGTGTAGTATTCCATGGTGTATATGTGCCACATTTTCCCTGTCCAGTCTATCATTGATGGGCATTTGGGTTGGTTCCAGGTCTTTGCTATTGTACACAGGGCTGCAATGAACATACGTGTGCATGTGTCTTTACTGTACAACGATTTATAGTTCTTTGGGTATATACCCAGTAATGGGATTGCTGGGTCAAATGGAGTTTCTATTTCTATATCCTTGAGAAATCACCACACTGTCTTCCACAATGGTTGAACTAATTTACACTCCCACCAACTGCGTAATTACTTTCATGACCATGAACAGCGCCTCAGCCTGGCTATAACCTCAGCCTGGCATCTCCGAAGCCTCTGCTGATCTCTGTAAAATAAGAGAATTAGAATTGCAAAAATTACATCACGTAAGGGGTTCAGCTTCTTCAAACCTTGACATCAATATATATTCAATGAGACGTGAGTCTTGCCTCACAGGGCGATTCTTTGTTGTGGTTCCCTAAATGCTGCAGTCAGCTGCTGGATGCTCTCTTCTACTGTTTGAAAATCTGCTCTCAGGCTGGCGCGGTGGCTCATTCATGTAATCATGGCACTTTGAGAGGCTGGGGCAGGTGGATCACCTGAGGTCAGGAGTTCGAGACCAGCCTGGCCAACATAGTAAAATCCTGTCTCTACTAAAAATACAAAAATTTAAAAAATTAAAATTTAAAAAAATGGTGTAGTGGCAGCTGCCTGTCATCCCAGCTAGTTGGAAGGCTGAGGCAGGAGAATTGCTTGAACCCGGGTAGGGGAGGTTTCCGTGAGAGAGATGATGCCACTGCACTCCAGCCTGGGCAACAGAGCAAGATTCTGTCTCAAAAAATTTCTTAAAATTTTAAAAATAAAACATTAAAGAACTCAGATGGAGGAGTATGTGGTTTCCCACTTAAAACATGTGATGTTTCCAATAAATGACAGATCTTAGGTTAAGCCAGAATTCTGTAGAAGATGCAATTTCTTCCCTGCTTTAGGCATTTGTCTCAGAGGTGAGTTCATTTCACAACCATTCCTTAGTTTAGGCAGGATTTCTTCCGTTTCTCTCCTTCTGCCCTTTCCAGTTCTCTCTGTTGGTCCAGCCCACTTAATATTAATTCCTTTCCATCATCTTAAAAGCTTTAATTAGTTATTGTGATATGTTCCCTAAGAACTCTGGAGTCTGATTCATCAAAGTGATAACAGGAAGATATTTTGGGAATTTGTACCAATTGAAATGACTAAATTATTTCCCCATTTGTTATTTATCTACTTAAGGATATTGTAATGCTTGGTACCAAATTTATGCTCAAGAAAGTGGCTATGCATAAAGCTGCTGTTTTTTCCAGGGTGAGTGTCACATAAACGTAGAACTTTGGTTTTATTTTGTAGCAACAGATTTTTGAGTCATTATAAAGAAAGAAGGTAAGATTAAACCAGAATAGACTGGGCCTTGCTTGAAGATGTTTCCGGGAGGGGCGAATATCAGCTGCGGGAATGGTAGGGACATCTGATACGATGACACAGATCACCATCATGAAAGGAATTTCCAAGAATGAGGCTTCAGAAATACAGCTTTGCCACCCTAAGACAAGCAGCCCTCCTCTCTTTGTAGCCTGCTCTATGAAGAAAGGAAAATCATATCACAACGTGGTCCTCGTGCAAAAGTGACATGACTGTCCCAACTCCAGAGTCCATCTCTATAAATGCCAGAATGCCCAGCGCATCGGATCACCCAAAAAGTCACGGAGATCAATTCCTAAGTAACGTGCATTTAGCTGCTTCTCTGATGCTGTTACCCCACTTCCTCTCCCTTAAATACCAATCCAGAAAATAAGGCGCACTATGTAGCATCTCTAATGCCATCTGTGTGCAGCTTTCAGTCACTCTCAGAGAAGAAAGAGGACACGGGAGGGAATTAACATTTATAGAGGGTCTGTGGCTGCCAGCATTTAGCGTCCCTCACGCGTGCCCGTAAGCATAATCATGGTGTACGTATCATGTGCTAGATACATTCTAGTGTCATTTCACAAACGAGGGAACTGAGGCTTAGCTTTGCCATGAGGAACTTAGTCTAGCTCTATGGCTTTATTTGTTTATTTCTTAGAGATAGTGTCGTGCTCTGTGACCCAGGCTGGAGTGCAGTCGTGCAGTCAGAGCTCACTGCAACCTCAGTTTCCTGGGCTCAAGCAGTCCTCCCTCTTCAGCCTGCCAAGTAGCTGGGACTCCAGGCGCACACCACCATGACTGTCTAGTTTTCTAAAAATTTTTTGTAGAGACAGGGTCTCACTATGTTGCCCAGGCTGGTCTTGAACTGATGAGCTCAAGCAATTCACCCCCCTCAGCCTCCAAAGGTGCTAGGATTATAGGCATGAGGCACCATACCTGGCTTAAAAGTTTTTACTCTTAGTTGCAATGAGTGCATTGGTGTAGTTGGGTGATTTGCTCTTTATTTGTGAATTGAAGATGGTGCTCCATTGCATTCGTGGGCCAACCCAGCTTCTAAGAGATCTTTGAGAACCATAGGAAAGAAATTTACAGAGGGGAAAGGAGAAGTGTCTTCTTAGGGAGAATAAGAAGGTGTAGAAATTATAGGGGGTCCAGTTTCTATAAATTATGTATTTCACCTACATTTCTTATTTTGAGGCTGTCTAATACCCATCCTCACATCTCTACCTTTATTAGTTAATGCCTAGCAGAGAAAAAAATGAATAACAACCTCTCACTACCCCGGAATGCTGGAGGTCTAGGATTTTCCTTCACTGATTTTCCAAGAAACCTTGTAAATCAGATTTACAGTATTGTAAAGTACTTAGAGTATTGTTCAGATAAAATGCAATGTGACAGTCTAATGTAGTTATGTTATAGTCTAAATGTAATTACGGGAGGTATAACCCCCAAGTTAGGCAGTGCTGAGGGTACAAAAATGGACCTGTAGGCTTTTGGGGATAATTACTTACGGAAGTACTAATAGTTATGAGGTTCAAAGCCAGGCAAGCTCCACAAGGCCCTATTATTTATTTTTGCCTCGCTAAGTGTATTAGCATGTTATCAAAGTACTCTAACAAGCACAGCTTGCAGGCATCAGCGAATGTTGCAAACGGAAGCAGAGAAGCTAATGTACCCATGTATTTGTCTGGCTGGATTCCAGGCTGCGCTGAGCTTTCTTCATTTAGAATTGACTGTAAAGGTGGACGTCTTGCTCTCGTGCCACCAACCCTGCCGCCAGCATCCCAGGAAGAAATCAGCTCAGCTACAGGGCAAAATCCCAGCAGCTCAGACTCATCCCCTGATCTTATGCGAGAATGGATTCTGTCTCTGAGAACCCAGACGAAACGGCAGCAACCAACATCAGGGAGAAACTGGGGAGGAACATCCGGTGAATTGGAGTAAGCTTTCAGAACAAAGCAGGGTCCTCACTTTTATTCTCTTGTAGGGCGGGATGACATTCCGTGCTTCAAGCAGTCAAGGACCCACGCCCAAGCTGCCATTCCCCAGTGTCACACTGGGTGACTCCTGCTTGTCAAAGAGTCTGTTCAGAACTAGACTTTGTTTTTAGGACAGAAGAAGACACGTGAGATGCTCTATCTAGCTATCTCTAGCCTCCCTGAGATATGAGCCGTACATCTCTCTCTCCTAATCAGTAACAAACTGGCATAAACACTTAGCCAGGATGGGCTGGGAGATTTGTTTCTGTCTTCTTTTTTCTTTTCTTTTTTAGATTCAGGAGGTGCATGTGTAGGTTTGTTGAATGGATATATTGTACAATTCTGGGATTTGGGCTTGTACTGAACCCACCACTCAAATAGTGAACATGATACCCAATAGGTAGTCTTTAAGCCCTTGTCCCCCGCCCCCCCTCCCCACTCTAGGAGTCTCTAGTGTCCATGGCTGTCATCCTTGTGTCTGTGTGGACCCAGTGTTTAGCTCCCACTTAAGTGAGCACATGGAGTGTTTGCTTTTCTGTTTCCATCTTAATTCACTTAAAACAATGACCTCCAGCTGCACCCATGTTGCTGCAGAGGCCATGACTACACCCTTTTTCATGGCTGCATAGTATTCTGTGGTGTAAACCTACCACATTTTCTTTATCCAGTCCACCATTAACGGGCACCTAGGTTGAGTCCATGTCTTTGCTATTGTGAATAGTGCTGCAGTGAACATACACATGCAGGTGTCTTTGGTAAAATAATTTATTTTCCTTTGGGTAGATAGCCAGTAAAAATCAGATTGCTGCGCTGAGTGGCAGTTCTGTTTTAAACTCTTTGGGAAATCTCTAAACTGCTTTGAGATTTGTTGATCTTGCTGGAATTGGCCCATGACGATTCCATCCAGTCTTTGCAGGGATGAACGGACGGAACCATCACACAGTCATGCAGGCTCCTTCCTGCCACATGAACAAAGAAGAAGAAATAGCTGAGGCTCTTACAGTCCCAGAGAGAGGGACGACAAAAAGACAGCAGCCTGCCTTCCCGGGCTGAGAGTCTGGGGAAGGTCATGCATTCTGCTTTCTTTTTTTTTTTTTTTTTTTTTTTTTTTTGAGACAGAGTCTTTCTCTGTCACGCAGGCTGGATTGCAGTGGCACAATCTTGGTTCACTGCAACTTCTGCCTCCCGGATTTAAGCAGTTTGCTGCCTCAGCCTCCCAAGTAGCTGGGTTTATGAGCGTGTGCCACCACGCCTGGCTACTTTTTTTGTATTTTTAGTGGAGATGGAGTTTCACCATCTTGGCCAGGCTGGTCTTGAACTCCTGACCTTGTGATCTACCCACCTCGGCCTCCCAAAGTGCTGGGATTACAGGTGTGAGCCACCGCGCCCAACCTGCATTCTACTTTCAACGATCCTATGGAACACAGCTGCCCTTATTGCCCTTGGAGAACTGCTGTTGCATCCTTCATTTCCTCTCCTGGGATTCTATGGCACCTCTCTTGTCCTTCCAACATAGCTCCAGTTTGTTGCTTAACTCAGTTTCGAAGGATTTCTGGTTGTTTACAAAATGACTTCACTAAGACGATGAAGGGCTCTAGGCCACCATTCTGTGAGAGACGCTTCCCTGACTCCCTTTAAAAGGGCATTCTTTTTTTTCAAAGAAGAAGGGAAAATGACTTCAATAAATTTTAAACGCACACACACGCACACACATCTTAGTAAAATATGGAAAGGTTATATCTGAAATGTGGTTTTCCTTCCAAAATGCTATCATATATTACCATGAAATATTCAAGGTCAAACAGTGCTAGGGAAGGCTGCCGTTTATTGACTGTTCCCTCTGTGCCAGCTACAACAATAAAAATTTTACGAGTGCTGCCTCATTTCAGCCTCACAGCTGTCCAATTCATTAGTATTATTACCCTCATTTTAGTTATTTATTTATTTTTATTATTATACTTTAAGTTCTGGGGTATATGTGCAGAACGTGCAGGTTTGTTACATAGACATACACGTGCCATGGTGGTTTGCTGCATGCATTACCCTGTCATCTACATTAGGTATTTCTCCTAATGCTCTCCCTCTCCTAGCCCCCTACCCACCGACAGGCCCCGGTATGTGATGGTCCCCTCCCTGTGTCCATGTGTTCTCATTGCTCAACTCCCACTTATGAGTGAGAACATGCAGTGTTTGGTTTTCTGTTCCTGTGTTAGTTTGCTGAGAACGATGGTTTCCAACTTCATCCACATCCCTGCAAAGGACATGAACTCATCCTTTTTTATAGCTGCATAGTATTCCATGGCATACATGTGCCACATTTTCTTTATCCAGTCTGTCATGATCCCCACTTTAAATAGAAGGAAACTGAGGTTTGGCTTTGAGAGGTTCAGTCAATGCCCAAGAAAACCCAGCCGTGTAGTCACAGGTCTCTCTGACTTTAATGTCTAAAGAGAAGCACAGTCTGGTTAATTTTCTCCATACACTTGGCACTGCAGGATGTTAATGTGTGTTTGTTTTTTCTTTTTCTTTCTTTCTTTCTCTTTCTTTCTTTTTTTTTTTTTTTTAGAGAGAGAGAGCATCTTGCTCTGTCACCCAGGCTGGACTGCTGTGGTGCAATCATAGCTCATTGCAGCTTTAAACTCCTGGGCTCAAATGATCCTCCCAACTCAACTTCCCACATAGCTGGCACGATAGGTGTAGCACACCACCAGGCTCAGCTAATTTTTAAATTTTCTGTGGAGACAGGGTTCTTGTTCTGTCACCCAGGTTGGAGTGCAGTGGTGCCGTCATAGCTTACTGCAGTCTTGAACTCCTGGGCTCAAGCAGTCCTCCCACCTCAGCCTCCCAAAGTGTTGGGATTACAGGTGTGAGCTGCCCCTGGCCTGTTTACTTCTGTTAGAATGCTTTTGCAACAGGTCAGAAACAAAAAACAAAACACACCAATTCTAACTGGCTTAAAGGATAGAAAAATACCTCAGAGGACAGAAAACAGAGTCAGGGAAAACTTCAGAGTTGGTTGAATCTGTGGCCCAACAGTAATCCAGATTCTTTCGGCCTCCTCTCCCTGCCTAGTGCTGACCTCTGTGCAAATTACATTCTCCAAAGACGGCCCTGGCACTGCATGTGACCTGGGCAGCCCTCCATAGAGAGAGGGGCCCACCTTCCCACCCTTTGAATCTGGGTGAGCATGTCACTTTTTTGTAACCCAGAGAATGCAGCAAGAGTGATGCTAGGTCAGGGAAGGGAATGCAGTATCTGCCTTGTTTCCTGGATCATTTGCAGTTAGAGCCCTGATATGCTGCCCAGCTGGCATAAGAAGTCCAGCCACCCTGATGCTGCCATGCTAGGAAGAAGCTGAGCCCTTTGGAAAGGCCATGGAGAGAGGCCGAGTTGGCAATCCTGGTCTCAGACTCCTTCCGGCTCTGGTGCCATGAACAAGGCTTCAGTCAGATAGTTCAATCAGCATTGAGTCTTTCCCGACACACAGAATCCATAAAATGGTTAGGGTGTTACACAGCAGTGACAAGCCAGAAAAGTGTTGGTTTCTTTTTCTTTTTCTTTTTTCTCTCTCTCTCTTTCTTTCTTTCCTTCCTTCCTTCCTTTTTCTCTTTCTCCTTCCTTCCCTCCCTCCCTTCCTCCCTTCCTCTTTCTCTCTTTCTTTCACACAGTTTCACTCTGCCACCCAGGCTGCAGTGCAATGGCGCAATCTCGGCCCACCGCAACCTCCAACTCCTGGGTTCAAGCAAATCTCCTGCCTCAGCCTCCCGAGTAGCTGGGATTACAGGCGTGTGCCACCATGCCCAGCTAATTTTTGTATTTTTAGTAGAGATAGGGTTTCACTATGTTGGCCAGGCTGGTCTCAAACTCCTGACCTCAAGTGATCTGCCTGCCTCGGCCTCCCAAAGTGCTGGGATTACAGGCACGAGCACCTGGACCAGAAGTGTCATTTTCATGATGGTGCAAGACGGTTGCAGCAGTTCCAGACATCACATACAGACGTGACAATACCTAGAGTTTAAAGAGGGACCATCTCTTTTATGGGTCTCCTTTTCTCTCTCTCAAGAATGATAAAATGAGCCAGGCTCAGTAGCTCATGTCTGTAATCCCAGCACTTTAGGAGGTCAAGGTGGGAGGATTGCTTGATGTCAGGAGTTTGAGACCAGCCTGGGCAACATGATGAGACCCTGTCTCTAAAGAAAATGTTGAAAATTACTCGGTTCTCGTGCTACTAATAAAGACATACCCAAGACTGGGTAATTTATAAAGGAAAGAGGTCTAATGGACTCAGTTCAGCATGGCTGGGGAGGCCTCAGGAAACTTAGAATCATGGCAGAAGGGGAAGAAAACATGTCCTTCTTCACATGGCTACAGTAAAGAGAAGTGCCCAGCGGAAGAGGGAAAAGTCCCTTGTAAAGCCATCAGTTGCCCTGAGAACTCACTCACTGTCACCAGAACAGATTCATGGGGGTAACTGCCCCCATGATTCAATTACCTCCCACTGGATTCCTCCCACAATACGTGGGGATTATGGGAACTACCATTCAAGATGAGAACTGGGCGGGGCACAGCCAACCCATACCACAACTGCGGTGATACATGCCTGTAGCCCCAGTGACTCAGGAGGCTGAGACGGAAGGATCACTTGAGGCCAGGAGTTCGAGACTGACTGGGGTCAAGCTATGATTGCACCATTGCACTCCAGCCTGGGGAACACACCGAGACCCTGTCTCTGTAAAGCAGGCAGCAAAGAGTATCTCTTTGGTCAGTATTGGGTCCCATGCTCATCTGGGATAGAATGGATATTAGGGGACAACGCCAAATGTTTACTGCAATGGTACATGAGAAAAGATGCTCCTGCTTTAATTATTGGCAAACACTAGACTTAAAACCCGATCTCTTAACTGCAAGGCTGCTTAGAAAGATGTATACTAACAGACATTTTTCATTTCCACTTGGGGAAATCATATGCTGTATTTCCATTCATATGAACCATGGAAGAGTGTTTCCTTTTTATGAAGAGCACTTTACTTCCTGGATCTCTTTTCTACAGAACACAGTCTGGAAGAATACACTGCAATTTTACGAAGCCTCTGAAGCCATGTCCATCAAACTCTGAAACATAATAAGAAGTATGCCTGTTACCACAACTACCACTTAACATTAATCAACTAATCAGTGTCATTAAAGAAGAACTCTGCCCCTGTTTAAATAATAAAATTGGCAGTCCCCCCACCCCTTTTCATCCCTCTTCTTCTGGCGTTTTGATCTTTGCTTATGTAATACGGGATTTAGATCCAAATTATTATGGTGAAATTATTAGTTTTTCATATTACATCTTCCCTTTCATGCCATCACCACATCATTCCCATTTTGTTCTGTAGCCGTGTTTACAGCTTTTATCTTAAATTTTAGATGTGGATGGTTTCAGTTCTCAGACACAGTCCCTTAAGACCCTGTTTTTCCCCCATTCTTAAACTCCTTATTTTGATTCATGTCTCCATGGGCTGATGTGCAATTTCAATACTTTCTTTAGGAAGGGTAGTAGATTTTATGCTTTTGAGCTCTTGCATAACTGATTTATATTCTGTTGTCTTGTAGATAAATCATAACCTTGCCAGGTGTCAGATTCCTAAGTAATAGCCCTTTCCCTTAAAAACTCAGTGATATCTCTCCATCATGTCCTGGAACCTCTCTGTTGTATCCAGGGGTTGTCCCAGAAGAGTTTTCTTCCCTTATAATTAACTTATGTTGTATGCCAAGATATTTGCCCAATGTTTTCCTTATTCTTGTGTTTCAAACACATCAGCCATCAAGATACGTCTAAGGCTAGACATCTGGTAAATGATGTTACCTGGTTGAAAATAAGCCCAACAGAGCTGGAGAGCTAACTTTGTGTCTTTTATATGGTTGTCTTTTTTCTGAGATAGAGTTTCACTCTGTCACCCAGGCTGCAGTGCAGTGGCATGATCTCGGCTCACTGCAACTTCTGCCTCCTGGGTTCAAGCAGTTCTGGTGCCTCAGCCTCCCGAGTAGCTGAGATTACAGGCCTGCACCACCATGCTTGGCTAATTTTTGTATTTTTAGTAGAGATGGGGTTTTGCCACGTTGGCCGGGTGGATCTCAAACTCCTGACCTCAAGTGATTTGTCCTCCTCAGCCTCCCTAAGTGCTGGGGTTACAGGTGTGAGCCACCTTGCCTGGTCAGTGGCTCTTCTTTAGAAATAACAATTTTCTGGCTGGGTGCAGTGGCTCCTGCTTGTAATCCCAGCACTTTGGGAGGCCAAGGCAGGTGAATCACTTGAAGTCAAGAGTTCAAGACCAGCCTGGCCAACATAGTGAAACCCTGTCTCTACTAAAAATACAAAAACTAGCTGGGTGTGGTGGCGTGTGCCTGTAATCCCAGCTACTCAGGAGGCTGAGGCACAAAGATCTCTTGAACCCGGGAGGCTGAGGTTGTAGTGAGCCGAGATCACGCCACTGCACTCCAGCCTGGGAGACAGAGCAAGACTCTGTCTCCAAAAATAAAAGAGAGAGAGAGAGAGAGAGAGA
>CAUYLG010027474.1:0-33056 GCA_963573385.1 Cacajao melanocephalus | reverse complement strand
AATATATTATATATAATATGTATATATATAATATATTATATAATATATATAATATGTATATTTTAAAATTCAGTTTGGCTGGGTGTAGTGGCTCACATCTGTAATCCCAGCTCTGTGGGAGGCCAAGGTGGGAGGATCGCTTGAGCCCAGAGTTTGAGACAAGCCTGGGCAACATAGCAAGATCCTGTCTTAAAAAAAAAAATTAGAAACCTAGCTAGGTGTGGTGGTATGTGCTTGCAGTCCAAGCCATTTGGGAGGCTCAAGTGCCTAGGAGTTCAAGCCTGCAGTGAGTGATCATGCCATTGCACTCCAGCCTGGGCCACAGAGAGACAGCCTGTCTCAAAAAAACGAACAAAATTGCAGTTCTAGAAAAGACAAGTTATTTAGTCAAGACTGCTACTGAGAACTCTCTACCTCTACTTTCAAAGAGTTTCAATCTAGGGCTGGGCACAGTGGCTCACGCCTATAATCCCAGCACTTTGGGAGGCCGAGGCGGGTGGATCATCTCAGGTCAAGAGTTTGAGACCAGCCTGGCCAACATGGTGAAACCCCGTCTCTACTAAAAAAATACAAAACTTAGCTGGGCATGGTGGTACGTGCCTGTAATCCCAGATACTCAGGAGGCTGTGGTAGAGAATTGCTTGAACCTGGGAGGCAGAAGTTGCAGTGAACCAACATTGTACCACTGCACTCCAGCCTGGGCAAGAGTAAAATTCCGTCTCAAAAAAAAGAAAGAAAGAAAAAGAAAAAAGGAGTTTCAATCTAAAAGCTGTGACAGGTGTACTCCTCTGTGGGTGCTTAAATAAAATTTGTACGCACTGCTAATTTAGGTTAGCAATCAGAAGACTGACTAATCATCAAAAACTTGTCTCCATGCAGTAAGTACAATGATTACTTGGTGCCTTTCTCAGAGAGCAATTTTTAGGAAATAAAGTACCAAACCAGAGGAAACAAGCAACCCCGTCATGCTCTCAGGGCACCGGACACACTTAGGAAGTAGTTCCCTACCTATAGTTTACCTAGGATGGCATGATATATTTTCTTATTTATTACATATGTACCAGGTACATGGTTAAGATACCAGCAATACAATGGTGAACAAATTGTCTCTGCCCTCCTAAAAAACTACAGTTTGAGGTGAAAGACATTCAGCAAATATACCAATAAATAAACTTTAAATTTGTTTAAAATGCTATGAAGGAAAAGAACAGAAAGCTATAGAATAATAGGGGAGATTTCATTTAGACAGGTGACCTCTTTGAAGAGGTAACACATAGCCTGGGCAATAAATGTTATGTAGGTGCATTACATATTGAGGAACTAGCTTGTTAGGCCCAGAGGCAAGAGAGAACTTGATGCTTTGGAGGAAGTGAAAGAAGGCTTGTGGGCTGGAGAAAAATGAGCCAGAGAGGAAGGCAACAAAGACAGGTAGACAGGAACCAAATCCTGAACAGAATCTGGGTTTTCCCCCAAAGTACAAGAATAAACCTCTGGAGGATTTTAAGGAGGGGCATGATGTGACATTTTTGCTTTCTAAAAGATCATTCTGTCTCCTGTGTAAAGAATGGATGTGTAAGAATGGATCTAGAAGCCAGGCATGGTGGCTTGCACCTGAATCCCAGCACTTTGGGAGTTTGAGGCAGGTAGATCACTTGAGATTGGGAGTTTGAGACAAGCCTGGCCAACATAGTGAGACTCCGTCTCTACTAAAAATACAAAAATTAGCTGAGCATGGTAGTAAATGCCCATGGCTCCAACTACTTGGGAGGCTGAGGCAGAAAAATTGCTTGAACCCGGGAGGCAGAGGTTGCAATGAGCCAGGAACATGCCATTGCACTCCAGTCTGGGTGACAGAGCAAGACTCTCCACCTTGAGGGGAAAAAAAAGAATGGATCTACAAAGATCAGTAGGGAAGTTACTGAAATAGTCCACCAGTCCACCATAGCATGATGGTGGCTTAGAAGAGGATAACAACAGTGGAGAGATGTAGCAAAGAGGGTAGATCCAAGATATATTTAGGAGGCAGAATCAATAGAATCTTGCAGTGGTCTGGATATGAGTGTGTGTTAAGTGTGGGTGTTGAGGGGGTAAGGGGAGTATTAGGGGAGTATTAAGAGGTCTCAAGAATGAGCCCAAGATTTTTAACCAAGAAATTAGTAGACTGAGTTGTCATTTATGGAGATAAGGAACACTTGAGATGTGGAACTAGAAAAAGTATTAAGATTAGACATGTTCACCTTAAGATGCCTTTGAGATAAAATATCAAGTTGTACTCTGTATACAGAAGAGAAGTCTGGGATGGAGACAGGAGTTTAGGAGTGTCTAGCAAGTACAGTAGACAGTATTTTAAAGCATGAATGTAAGGTATAATCCAGGGAGAGTCAATAGGTTAAAAGGAGTTAGAATTGTGTCTTGAGGAACTCAACAGTTAGAAGATGAATAGAGGAGAAAACTGGAAAGAGGACAAGAACACAGGCAGGCAGAGACCCAGGAATGTGTGGTGTCAGACTATTTCAAGAAAAAAAAAAGATGCACCTACATGTTACTGAGATTAAATGAGAATGTAAAAGATGCCCAAGTTTTTTGACAACATGGAAGTTATTAGGGACATATTAGAGCCCTTTTGATGGAATGGTGGCGGTAGAAGCATACCACTTACATGGTTTGTGTATAGGAAATGTAGAGAAAAATAATATAGTCCTTCAAATCATTGAGGGAGTGGAGGGTATAAGTAAACTTAAAGTATAAAACAAATGGCTGGGTGTGGTGGCTCACACCTGTAATCCTAGCACTTTGGGAGGCCAAGGCAGGCGGATCACTTGAGGTCAGGAGTTTGAGAGCGGCCTGGCCAACATGGTGAAACCGCATCTCTACTAAAAAAAAAAAAAAAAAAAAATTTAGCCAGGTGTGGTGGTGCATCTGTAGTCCCAGCTACTTGGGAGGCTTACGCAGGACAATCGCTTGAGCCCAGAAGGCGGAGGCTGCAGTGAGCCAAGATTGCACTGCTGCACTCCAGCCTGGGTGACAGAGAAGACTGCCTCCAAAATAAATACTAAATAGACTATAAAACAAAAATTATACAAATTGTAAGTGTACAGCTTGATAACTTTCCACAGAGTGTATCACCTGTAGCCCTACCAGAATAAACAGAATATTACCAGCCAGAAGTCCCCCATCTTATGTCCTGGAAGCTATCCCTGTAAAAGTAATTACTATGACTTCTAAGATTTGTTCTGCTTGTTTTTGAACTTTATTCATACACTATGCACTTATTTGTACTTATATGCGCTTATCTGGCTTCTTTTGCTCAATATTATGCTCGCTGATCACCCACGTTGTTACAAGAAACATGTTTATCCATTCTATTTTGATTGACACTTGAGCTATTAAGAATAATGCTACTATGAACATTCTTGTCCATTTGCATGTTTTGGTGAATATATGCATAAATTTCTTTTGGGTGTATACCTAGGAACAGCTGCATCAGAGAGTATCTGTATGATCACCTTTTGGAATATACAGCCAAAATGATTTCCAAAATGGCTGTAAAAATATAGACACCTACCAGAAACATATGAGTTTCAGTGTGTCCACATCATCAGCACTTGATATAGTCAATCTTTTTAATTTTAGCAATTTTAGTGGGGATGTAGTGAGAGGTCTCAAGATACTGAGAGGTCTCACATATCTCATTGTGCTTTAATTTGCACTTATTTGACGCAAATATAATAGCTGGATGCATATTGGCCTTTGGATAGTTTCTTTTGTGGAGTGCCTACTGAAGCATTTTGTCCTGTTTGAAATTTGATTATTTGTTTTTTCCTATTGATCTGCAAAAGCTCTACAAGTCACTTGTTAAATATATGTATTACAAATATGTATTCTCACTCTGCGACTAGTCTTTTCACTCTCATAATAATGTGTTTTGATGAAGAGAAGTTTTAAATTTAATAAACTCCAATTTATTCAATCTTCTCCTACCTTTTTGGATCATTACCTACTCCAAGATCATAAAGTTGTTTTCCAGTTTCTCCTTAAATTTTTATCTTTCACATTTAGTTCTATAATCCAACTAGAACTGATTTTTGTGTATGTTGTGCGGTAAAGGGTCTGAGATTCATTCTCAGCCACTTCCACACACAACCAGGCACCGTTCAACGAAAAATCCATCCCTGCTCTACTGTAGTGCATGCTTCTGTTGTCATAAATTAATTATATACATATGTGATTGTTTCTGAGCTCTCAATTCTGTTCCACAGATCTGTCTATCCTTGCACCATTACCACACTGTAATTGCTGTAGCTTTATAATAAACCCTGTTATCTGATAAAGTTTTCCCACTTTGTTCTTCAAGACTGTCTTGACTTTCATTTAGTCCTTTCCATGTCTATGTGAATTTTGGAATCAACTTGTTAGTCGTTCCTTCCATCATGTATACAAATCACCTGGGATTTTATATTAGGATTGCACTTAATCTATAGATCAATTTGGGAAGAAGTGATATCTTTATAGTACTGAGTCTTCCAATCTATGACTATATATTATATCTTATTTCTATGTTTTATAGTTTTCTTTGTAAAGATCTTACAAGACTTAAGTTTGATTTGCTTAATTCTATTGTAAATGGTATTTTAAAAATTTCACTTTCTGTTGGTTGCTTGTATAAGTTTGTTTATTAATTCTAATAGTTTGTCCATAGATTTAGAGTTCCTATATTCCCAAGTAACACATTTAGGTTCACAAAAGAGACTGCACTGTAAATATCTTCTCTCAAAACATCGCTGCCAAGTCTTGGCATTAAAGCTTAGATGATCTCATAAAACAACTTGTATTCTATGGAACAGTTTGAGTAACACTGGGGTTATTTCTTCTTTAAATATTTGTAAGAATTCACCAGTGAAGTCATGTAGACCTGGTTTCTGGTTTTCTTTGTAAAACTTTTTTTTTTAAGAGACAGGGTCTCACTCTATCACCTAGGCTGGAGAGCAGTGGCACAATCACAGCCCACTGTAACCTCGAATTCATAGGCTCAAGCAATCTTCTTACCTCCCGAGTAGCTAAGACTATAGCTGCATGCCACCATGCCTGGTTAATTCTTAAAAAATTTTCTTGTAGAGACAGATCTTGAACTTCTGGCCTTAAATAATTCTCTATCCTTGGCCTCACAAAGTGCTGAAGTTACAGGAATGAGCCACCAAGACCAGCTAAAATTTTAAATAATGAATTTGATTTATTTAATAGATAAAAACAGTGTTCAGATACTCTATTTCTTCACGTCAATTTTTTCATATGCCAGTTTTAATAAAGTGTGTTTAACAATTTGTCCATTTCATCTAAAATTTCAAATTTGTCTATATAAATTTGTTCATAATATCTTCCTACCTTTTTGACATCTATAAAATCTGTAAAGAAATGTTCCCTTTTCATTCCTGATATTGGTAATTTATGTTCTTTTTTTCTTTATCAATATTGCTAGAGATCTACACATTTTACTAATCTTTTCAAAGAACCAACTTTTGGTCTTATTATTTCCTACTGACAATTTATTTCCTGTTTAATTAATTTCTATATTTTATTATTTCCATTCTTCTACTTACTTCAGGTTTAATATGCTATTCTTTTCCTACCTTGATGGGTATTTAGATAACTAATTTTTTTACCTTTTTCTATTCTAATATATGCAGTTAAGGCTGTACATTTTTCACTGAGTATAGCTTTAACTGATTCACACATATTTTCATTATCATTCTGTTGCAAATGCATTCTAATTGCCATTGTGATTTCTAGATTGGCAGTTATTTTCTTTAAGCACCTTAAAGGTTGCATTCTCTGAGAATATATCCAAAGGAAATGAAATCACTATGTTGAAAAGATATCTGCACTCTCAGGGTTATTGCCACATTATTCACGACAGCCAAGATATGGAATCAGCCTCAGTATCCATCAACAGATGAACACAGAAAATGCGGTATATATACACAATGGAATACTATTCAGCTTTAAAAAAAAAAAAAGAAGGAAATCCTGTTATTTGCAACAAAATGAATGAACCTGGAGGGCATATATGTTAAGTGAAATTAGCCTGGCACTGACACATAACACATGATCTCATATGTGGAATCTAGAAAACCTGAACTCATGGAAGTAGAGAGTAGCATGGTAGTGACCAGCGGTGGGGTGGGGCTGGGAAGATCAAAGGACACAAAATTTCAGTTTGATAGGAGGAATAAGTTTGAGATATCTATTGTCCAACATGTTGACTATAGTTAATAGCAATATATTATATTCTTGAAAATTGCTAAGAGAGTAGATGTTCAGTGTTCTTACCACTTACATATGTTAATTAGCTCAATTTAGCAATTCCACAATGTATACATATTTCAAAACATGCTGTACATGATAAATACATCTAATTTTTGTCAACTAAAAAAAAAAAGCAGCCGGGCATGGTGGCTCATGCCTGTAATCCTAGTACTTTGGGAGGCCGAGGTAGGTAGATCACCTGAGGTCAGGAGTTTGAGACCAGCCTGGCCAACATGGTAAAACCCTGTCTCTACTAAAAATACAAAAATATGCTGGGCATGGTGGCACATGCCTGTAATCCCAGCTACTCGGAAGGCTGAGACAGGAGAATCACTTGAATCAAGGAGGTGGAGGTTGTAGTGAGGTGAGACTGCGCCGCTGAATTCCAGCCTGGGGACAGAGCAAGACTCTGTCTCAAAAAAAAAAAAAAAGAAAAAAGAAAAAAGAAAAATAAATAAATAAACCAAGTAGGTAAAAGCAAAAAAAAAAAATATATATATATATATACATATATATATATGTGTGTGTATATATATATGTGTATATATATATATATGTATATATACACACATACACACACACACATATTGCATTGTACTGTTTTCTGGCTCCCATTATTTCTGTTGTTAAGTCAGATGTCAGTTCCTTTGAAAATAATATATCTTTTCTTTTCTGGTTACTTTCAGCAGTTTTACTTTTACTATGAAGTATGAAAGTGTGGTACTCCTTGTATTTATTCTGCTTGGGGTTTCTTGCACTTTTCAAATCCATGGCTTGATATTTGCTATCAGTTTTGGAAAATTCTCAATCACTGTCTACTGCTTCTAACTTTCTCTCCATAGACAACTTCACCATTTCCCCATGTCTCTGTAATAGTTTCATATTGTCGCTGCAACAAGGTATCTAAAACTACTGGCTTAAAGCTATACAAGTTAATTTTCTTATAGTTCTAGACCCTGTGTTGCAAACACTGTGAAGGGAAAACAAGTTTTAAAAAATACTTTCTTGGTGCCATCCTTCTCTAGGGATCCTGACCCAAGTATTAGCTACCTGGGGATCTCTAAAATCCAATTATTGTCTGCTCAGCCCCATAAAAATATCAGCTTCTCTGCTTTTAGAAGAAACCCTCTGCTAAGTTTCATAGCATCTTGTCATGCTCTATGAATTAGCAAATTCCTAAGAAAAAAGAGAAGCATGGAACATCAGCCCACTTCTCTGATGTTCCTTTGGATCTATGATTGTGGTTTCTTAAGTCCTGGATGCCTCAACAAGTCTCTGATGCCTTCACTTTTCTTTTTAAATCTCGTCTTTCCTGTTCTTAGCAAAAGCATTAGTCTGCAGCAACCTCATCTCTCAAGAGTCATAAGCGGAAATCACAGCCTGGGCTCTGAATCAAAACTCTACTGCTTATTAGTTAAGTGGTTTGGCAAGTTATTTAACCTAGAGTATTTAAACATTTGGAGTTTCAATTTTCTTTCACATAAAATGGACATAACACTATCTAATGAGGTTATTGTGAGGATGTGAAGATTAAATGAGACATATTTATAAAATGTCTGATAACAAAAACATTCTTACTGAGGGTTTGCTATGTGCCAAATACTTTATATAGATTTAATAATTTAATGTAGACATAGTTATCTTCCATTTCCTTTCCAAGATCACATATTAGTAAGTGATGAAGCTAAGATTTGACTTTTGAACACTAGTTTTCAGTAACTACGCAACGCTGCTTCTATAATGTTGCTTGAGTATTGTTCCTGACACCAGTAAGTGGTCAATAAATGTAAACTATTATTATATAGAAAATAAAAATGCTTAAGAAATAGACACCAATCACATTAGATTCTGACTTTGTTTTCTTCTGATTTCTGTTTCTCCTTTTCATTTTTGCAAAAACATTCTTACAACATCCTTTCAATGTATTCTTAAAGACTCTATTGTGAAAAATGAATGTCTTACAGCCCACTGAGTAGATAGGCAATAATTTGCTTAAGCATTATAATATTGTTGAATATTTTAGAAGGTTTCAATTTTTTTGACTATAGATATCAGTGCTATTAACATTTTGTGCCTTTAACTGTTTTTCTTATTTAAAATATTTCCTGAGAATAAAGTCTATACATGGAATTAGTGGCTCAAGAGTATGAACATTTTATTATTTATTGATATAACTGCTAGTATTATTAAGCCAAAAAGTTATGGTAACTATCATGCCACCAGGAACAAAAATGAAGGTTTGTGTCAAAGAGAACAGGAATTAAAGCTATGGAATATAGGAATGAAGGACATGTGGATGGGGGGAAAAAAGGAGATATGAATTTTGAGGCTGGAAAAGAAAAAATAGAGTGCTAGATACCATTTCTTTTGAAGCAGGCAGGCACCTGTAATCCCAGCTACTCACTCGGGAAGCTAAGGCAGGAGAATTGCGTGAGCCAGCTAGCACCATTGCACTTCAGCCTGGGAGACGGAGCAAGACTCTGTCTCAAAAACAAAAGAAAACAAAACGAACTGATAATAAATTATTATTTGGTTTAACAGAGATGAGGTCTTGCTATGTTGCCTAGGTTAGTCTCAAACTCCTGGCCTGAAGCAATCCTCCTGTCTCAGCCTCCCAAAGTATTGAGATTATAGATGTGAGCCTCTGTGCCTGGCCAACATATTAAATTATTTAAAAATTATACATATAAATTACAAAACAAACACATAGATTAAAGGCCTATGTTCTAGAGATTCTCCCCACTCCTTTTTTTTTTTTTGAGACAGAGTCTTGCTCTGTCACCCAGGTTGGAGTGCAGTGGCTTGATAACAGCTCACAGCCTTGAACTACTAGCCTTAAGCGATCCTCTGGCCTTAGCCTGCTGAGTAACTGTGACCACATGTATGCACCACCATGCCTGGCTATTTTTTACTTTTTGTAGAGATAGCATCTCACTATTTTGCCCAAGCTGGTCTCAAACTCCTGGGCTAAGGTAATCCTTTTGCCTTGGCTTCCCAAAATGTTGGGATTATAGGAGCCACTACACCGGTCTAGAGTCCACTTATTTGGTGTGTAATCTTGGGCCTTGAGTTGCTTTACTTATAAATTGGGATTAAATTTTATAATATTTGACTAAAGCCAGAATTGGAAAATGGTATCTCCTGTTTTATATTCCTGACATTAAATTTGTTTTGTGAGTATACCATACTTGAACAAAAATGAGGGAATCTCTCCTCTTTTGATGCTATGCTTTGAATATCTTACATGCTATGCTTTGAATATCTTATCTTGTCGTGAATATCCTGTTATGAATCTTATGTTAGACTTTAAGTTACTATTTTAAAAGCTTACTTTGTGGGATTCTGTGAAGGCCAAACCATTTGCCTGCTCTTTCTACAATCACGTAAATCTTACTGCGTATACCCTGAGGCAGTTGCTTTGCAACTACTGCCTTCCTCCTCCTTTGTTACCATCACAGATTTTGGGGTAGTATGTTCCTGATCATCAGGGAGAACACAGAAGGCCTTGAAAATGTGGGTTTAACTATACCAAGATTTTTCAGTCTTTGTTTATGTACTATAGCCTCCCCAGTAAAAACAAAACAAAACGATAAATACTACATCTGCTAAATGCTTCATTATGTACACAAGTAAGTCAGTGCTTGATTGTCCAAGTTCCAGTTCAGATTTATTTTCCAATTTCTATTACCTTCCAGTAAACTTTAGTAGTGACACTGAGGGATCATGGAGTATGAGAATAATCACTGGCCTGAGAGGATCTGCATTTAAATCCTGCCTCTACCCCTTACTGGTTAAGCGATTTTTGGATAAGTGACCTAATCTCTCTAAACTTTGTTTTTCTCATATGGACAAATGCCAAATTATTAGAATTAAGATAATATATAGTGCCTAGTATAATACTAAATAAATGTTAGTCAAGTGGGAATTGGAATTATGGCTCAGTGTGGTTTGAGCTGAATAAAATTAGAGAATTTTGATTTCTAGGGTCCTCAAAAATCCATATCCTTTAAAGAAGCCATATGGGGGAACACATATCAGGGGCCTGAATTCCTTCATATTCCAACAGATGCAGGTTCCATGGTATGCAAACACTTATCAGATTATAAGCAAAGAGAAGAATAATTTTATGCCTGTTCAATTAGCCAAAAAATTTTGCTGGTAAAAACGTGGTGAAAACAACATCCTTATACATTACTGATATGATCAAAAACCAGTACAATCTTTTAGGGAAATGTAGGTATCATATCTAGAACTATAAAATACCCATGCTCATAGAACCATTAATCACACTCATAAGATTTTATCTTCAGGAAAAAAGTCAAATAAGGAAAATAGCTACAGTTTTATTTAATAGTGCCTGGAACAAAAAAGGCACTTAAATATTTCTTCAAATGAATACCTTTATTTGTACTAACTTCTCCAAATCACTGGCCTTGGTTCCTTCCCATTAAGATTTATCTATTTTCATTATCTGGGGAGAGCTTTAGAATCAAATTCTAACATCTCTGTCTAGTCTCTGTTCTCTCATCTTTCCCAGTAACTTTGTTTTGATTGCTACTAGATTCCTTACCTTACAATACTTCCACTCTCTAAACTCACCTGACTGTAATACAGAAACCAAAAACACGGTATACCACATCTTTGACCTAATCAAGAAGAAATCCAAAGCTTCCTTCAAGGTCGTAAGATGCCTTTCTCCTTTGTTAATAACTTTGTAGTCTAAGCATTTATCTCAACCCCTTCTACATTAAGATAAAAAGCCAGAAGCTATCCTCATATTCATCCTCACCTGATACTTAATGTACCTTTAGCCCTGTACCTAGCTGCTTATATTTCTCTCTAGGATCTGAGAGAGAATAATCATTTCCTTGCTTTCTCACCTCTTGCTTCTTTCTTTTGGCCCCATTCAAAATTCTCTATTCTTCAAGTCTAAGTATCTCTCTCTTTCTTTTTAGATATAAGTCACATACTACGAAACTGATCCCTTTAGTGTACAATTCAGTTGACCCTTGAACAACATGGGTTGAACTGCCTGAGTCCACTTATATGCTGATTTTCTCTGGCCTCCGCCACCTGAGGCAGTAAGACCAACTTTACTTCTTCCTCCTTCTCAGCCTACTCAATGTAAAGACGACAAGGATGAATATCTTTATGATAATCCACTTCTACTTAATGAACAAAAAATAGTAAACATATTTTTTCTTCCTTATGATTTTCTTAATAACATTTTTTCTCTAGCTTATTTTATTGTAAGAATACAGTACACAGTACATGTAACATACAAAACATGTGTTAATCAACTATTTATGCTATTGGTAAGGCTTCCCATCAACAGTAGGCTATGTAAGTAGCTAACTATTGAGGGAGTCAAAAGTTATACACGGATTTTTGACAACAGAGTGGTTAGTACCCCTAACCCTCTCATTGTTCAGGTGTTAACTGTATATTAGTATACAAGATATTTTAGTCTACAAGGTTATGCAATCACCACCACTGTCTAATTCCAGCACATTTTTATCACTTCCAAAGCAGTCATCCCCATTCTCATCCACTAAGGTACTTTCTGTTTCTATTAGTTTTGCCTAATCTAGACATCTCAAATAAATGGAATCACACAAATGTCACCTTTTGCGTGCGGCTTCTTTCACTTCAACATTTTCAAGTTTTATCCATGTTACAGCAGGTATTGCTAGTTTCTTTTTGTTGCGGAATAATATGCCATTGTGTGGCTATATCATATTTTGTTTAGCCATCCAATAATTAGTGGACATCTGAGTTTGCCTTTTACAAATAAGGCTGCTACAAATATTTGTGTGCAAGTTTTTGTGTGAACATGTTTTCAGTTCTCTTGGGTACGTACCTAGGAGTGGAAATCCAAGTTAAGTGTCCAAATACTTGATATCAAAATCTATTTGGTTTCTGCGTTCAGGTAGTAGAGGGTATCTCTCACAATGCAAACAACTCTATACTGAGCTCTCCATGCCATCCCTACTCAAACACCTACCATCTTCAAAGTCTGTAGATATTAGTAACAATTTACTTTTTTCCAATTAAATTCAGGAGCAGAGTTCTCAGTTCTCATAGCTCCAATTATATAAGGAGTGCTTAATATATGCTTATCTGACATCCTAAGAAGTTCCCAAATGAGAGAATGATGACTTACTATTCACTGTTTCATTTTATAGATATTTGAGTGTCTAATGTACGGTAGCCATTGTGCTGACGCTGGCGTAACTATGGACAAAAGTTATTGATTAGTTTTATCATACTCCAAGAGCCAGCTTACCTCCACAAGTATTTACTGAATACCTATGATGTGAATGGTCTTGTGCCAGGTATGACAGCACAGAGAGGAATAAGATATAGTCTGCAGTCTTTTATGGGAAGACATAAACTCTACATACAACAATAATGACAGTAAAAACTAACAAGAGGAGCACTGAAGAGTAAATGCTGTAAGAAAGGTATAATGCTCTGGAAAGTTAATGGACTGAACATGCATAGTTTGGGAGGAGGGATATCAGAAAATACTTTAGAAACGACCTGAAAGAAGGTGGCATGTTGATAGATGGGAATTCCTAGGAAAAAAGAGTGTTTCAGGAAGAGGACAGCATGAGCAAAGACACTAACACTGAGTACGGTATATATATATATATATATATATACACATATATATATAAATTTAAAATATATTAGGCAAAACTATAAATATATATTTATAGATTTTAAATATATATATTTATATATTTATATATTTTCAATACATATATTTATATTTATATATATATTTTAAATATATATATTTATATATATATAAATCTCCATTTTATATTTACTTATATATATATATATATATATATATATATTTTTTTTTTTTTCCCCAGAGGCTATCCTGTTTGGATGTATAGATGGGTAACAAAGGGTATGATTACAGCGTGAAAGGTCTTCATTGTTGGGCTTAGTATTTAAATAGGTTTAGGAGAATGAGTTGAAAGTCTGCCTGTAACAATTCAAATTACCTTGGTGATTTGTGCCAAGATTAAGATTCCTTAATCTTTTCTTGAAACTTTTTTTGTATATCTTCTAATCATGGAAATTAGTGATTTCTCCTTCCTACAAGGAAAAGAAAAAAAAAAAATCTTGACAACTGTGTGAGCATGTTGATAGGGGGACAAGGCTGAAGCTCAATCAGCCTACCACTGCATCCCATACCGTGGGGGAAAATGTAAAGCTTAAAACAGACATTGTGGGCAAATCACAATAGCCAGAATAGCAGAAGCAACATTGGGGAAAAGATAATTGCATTAATGAAGCTTCTAGCACCAGGCATTAGATCAGGAGATTTACACGTAACATTCTGGTTCCACCAAACAACCCCATTTGGATTTAGGAACACCAAGGCTTCGGGAGGTCAAATAAATTGCTCATGGTTACCAAGCTAGTAAGCTCAGCTGGTAAAATGTAGAGACCAGTGTTGAATTTGGGCCTATCTGATCCTATATTTTCCCTGTTGTTCACTCCTACTTGTTTTCACAATACAAAGGAAGCTAGAGTGGTAGGATCATGCTACATATTTCAATGAAAGGGGCTGAATATTTAACACAGGGGCTTCTATGGTCTGGAGAAAAATTAGTCTGACAATTCAAATCTGGGTTTAGAATGCCTTAAAGATTAAGACCAGGAGAGATCAAGTTTACCGCTGCTTCTTTACCCAGTTTGAACAAGGATCATAACATAGATCTTATTTAGGAATACCAAAAGAGCAAAATTCCAGTTTCAATTTGTAAACTAGAGAGTAAGCTACAAGAGAATATCAACATTTGGCTGTATTTACTGTATTCAAAGTCCTGAGAACAGTGACTGGGACACAGCACTCTAAACTTTTGGCTGTACTCTAAACTTTTGCTGAAATAATGAAAAGTCACATTAGGGGTATTCTCATTTGAATACCCTTGAATGCTCTGAAATAAAGACAGCAGAGCAATGAAGCTGAAAAACCATTCAAGTTCTTAAGATACTTCCTTTAATCCTCAACCCCATGGCAAAAACATCAACAACAAAAACAAACCACCACCAAAACAACAAACAAACAAACAAACAAACAAAGCAATAGTTGCAAAACATTAGCCTGATTTTACAAAGAAAAGCAGATGAAAGAATGAAAAGACACTTCTGCATTATGTATAACATCTCTGTGAACAATCGAATTTCAGTCAGATGGAATCCAGAATTGTGACCTACGGTTTTAATACTTCAAGCTGCTGTGAGCAATGTATCCAATTACTGTCTTTGAAAAAGAAAATGATTATATAATCCAAGTGCTTGAAAAAAATTTTGACAGTTTCTTTATTATACAGATGGCAAGTAACGGAATGAAATCTCAAATTCACTAACTTGAAGTAACAAACAGTACACGTACAAAAATCTTAATTTTAAAGATTTTGATACTATATTTCTATTAAACATGTAAAGAAAATTGTACAAAGGGCATTAAGGAAAAAAAGCAAAAACAAAAACCTTGGAGGACAGCAAGCCTCTCCAAAGAAACATTAAAAAAAAAACAAAAAAAAAAACAGGTTCTATGTACTTTCCCTGTGTATTTTTCACAAGCTTTTCTAATATTTCTTCTTTGATGGAACCAATGAATAACTGCCACTTATCACAAAATAACCTTCTCTCAGATATGTACTTTATACATTGCTTTCTTCTAAACAGACAGTTCTTCAAGCTGCTCAAGTCTTTCAGCTGCAGCAATTTTTCTTATTTCTATTATACTGTATTTCTTCCATGGAATATCATAAAGGCCAATTTAATAAAGACAGTTTCCAAAAGGCAATATTACTCTATCTCAATCAATATTTTAACATGATAGTCTCTATTTTTTTCATTTAGTTCTACAATCTTTCCATATTTCAATAATTCTTGACACTATAGTTTCATTTGTCAGGGTGACCACATTACATTTTCCTCTATATTATATTAATATAGAAGATAGTGAACAGTTTTTCTTTTTTTTTTTGAGATGGAGTCCAGCTCTGTCGCCCAGGCTGGAGTGCAGTGGCACCATCTCGGCTCACTGCAACCTTCGCCTCTTGGATTCAAGCAATTCTGTCTCAGCCTCCCAAATGGCTGGGACTACAGGTGCACGCCACCGTGCCTGGCTAATTTTTTTGTATTCTAGTTGAGACGGGGTTTCACTGTGTTGCCCAGGCTGTTCTCGAACTCCTGAGCTCCGGCAATCAGCCCTCCTTGGCCTCCCAAAGTGCTGGGATTACAGGCATGAGCCACCGCGCCGTGCCTGGCCCAATTTTTCTTTAATCGATTAATACTTACTTGGGGCAGTCTACACGTTCGTAACCTATTAATAACTACATAGACAATGTTTTGTCTTGCTTTTTCAGTCAACTACTGCAGCAATTGCATGGTCTTCCAAAATATAAATCATACTTGATTTTAAGGTCTCAGACTTTTTTAAAAAAGTGACCACAGAAGGTTAATACCTCTGTTTTTTTCTTTACTGTAATATTTGGTTTAAAACACATTTTCTAATGAACTCTAAACCAAACAGCTTTTTAAAAGAACTATTATAGAATTAAAATAATTGCAGATTCTGAGGCTAGATTAAGTATAATCCCAAAATAAAAAGTACACAGGCCTTATTATTTCAAAAATTCTCGAAAGACAATACAGTTCTAGGTTAACTGATATATATCCTAAAATTACTAACATTATTGAAATTTGACAAAGTAAGCTTCAAATCAATTCTTTCAGTACACAGACACACACCCCTCAAAGTATTAACTGACAACAGAAGACAAGGAATCAAAATTATTGAGTGTTTATCACCACCTCACATATAGTTTATTAAAAAAAAAAGATATTGAAAGCCAGAAAGTTCTTATTGATCTTTTGTCCTTTGTGAGCCAACTTTTTCCTCTTTAGAATCTGAGTTGAGTCTCATGACCCTTGCGCCATACTTTAAAACTACAAAGAACAGATACCGGGCCGGGCGCGGTGGATCACGCCTGTAATCCCAGCACTAGGGGAGGCCTAGGCGGGCGGGTCACCTAAGGTCCAGGGTTAGAGACGGCCCTGACCAACATGGAGAAACCCCGTCTCTACTAAAAATTCAAAATTAGCCTGGCATGGTGGCGCATGCCTGTAATCCCACCTACTCGGGAGGCTGAGGCAGGAGAATCACTCGAACCCAGGAGGCAGAGGTTGCGGTGAGCGGAGATCACCCCATTGCACTCCAGCCTGGGCAACAAAAGCGAAACTCCGTCTCAAAAAAAAAAAAAAAGAAAAGAAAAAAGAACAGATACCATTTAAAAATCAGTGAGGAATTAAATTACAAAGGAGGAAAATGGAATAAAATACAACTTTCACAAACATTACGTCTAAACTACACATAAGAATTTTTAGGCTGGGCGCGGTGGCTCACGCCTGTAATCCCAGCACTTTGGGAGGCCGAGGCGGGCGGATCACCTGAGGTCAGGAGCTCGAGACCAGCCTGACCAACATGGAGATACCCCATCTCTACTAAAAGTACAAAAAATTAGCCAGGTGTGGTGGCGCCTGCCTGTAATCCCAGCTACTTGGGAGGCTGAGGCAGGAGAATTGCTTGAACCCAGGAGGCGGAGGTTGCAGTGAGCTGAGATCGCGCCATTGCACTCCAGCCCAGGCAACAAGAGCAAAACTCTTGTCTCAAAAAAAAAAAAAAAAAAAAAAAAAAAAAGAATGTTTACGCCGCGGTGGCTCACGCCTGTAATCCCAGCACTTGGGTAGGCTGAGGCGGGCAGATCACCTGAGGTCAGAAGTTCAAGACCAGCCTGGCCAATGTGGTTAAACCCTATCTCTACTAAAAATACAAAAAAATTAGCCCGGAGTGGTGGCGAGTGCCTGTAATCCCAACTATACGGGAGGCTGAGGCAGGAGTATTACTTGAATCCGGGAGGCGGAGGTTGTGGTGAGCCTGCACTCCAGCCTGGGTAACAAGAGCAAAACTGTCTCAAAAAAAAAAAAAAAAGAAAGAAAGAAAGAAAAAGAGAGAGAGAGAGAAAAAGAAAGAAAGAGAGAGAAAGAAAATAAAGAATTTTTTAAGGCTGAGGAAGGTGTTTTCAGGCACCAAGCAAATCAACCGGCTACAGCCCCAAATCAACAGGCCTAAGAATTTAAGATGTCAATTTTATCAGTTAAGGTAACATCAAATTTGAGTACTTCAGTGTGATACTTTCATTCTGCTAATGAAAATGCCCCAGATTTTATGTAAAATATTCAGTCCCCTAACTAATAACTTATCTCCTTAAAAAAGGAGGAGTTAGATTTTCTGTTGCATGTCAAGGCAGAGGGCACCACATTTCACCCAGCCAAGGCTGGACTTGAGTACGGGTGCAGAATCGGCAATTCATCAGTCACACAAGATAGGTCATCTGGCAGAGGTAAGTAGAGAATTCTAACCAGGGCTTTTGAATTCTTTGAAGAAAGCACTGAGACAATTTTGCTCAGGAGGAAATGTTCCATCTTTCACGTAGAAACAAACTCATAAATTCTGACTGCAGGTTGGTGTTCACCACAACTTGGAATAACCTAACTTTTCATGTAAAACACAGCCCCAAAGCTGCAAGATATGGTCTCCGCGAATGGCACCAAGCACCGCCTTTTCAAGCCCTCACCAGCACTGAAAGTGGGTTGGACACCCCCAAACCATTACTACCCCCCCACAGGAAGTGGGGATGTCCCCCCTCCCCCAGGACGGCCCTCCTCCCCTCCCCCAACCGGAAGTTGAGGCGCCCCCATTCAGCCAGCCTCCAACCAAGACAAACCAATACCACCACCAAAAGAGGGGTGCTCTTCAAGGGGTGAAGGGCATCTCGATTGGGGCCACCCCCAAGCTCGCCTTGCTTACTGACCTGCTGACGACAGGGGCAGGAAGGGGCCTGGGGCCTAAAGAAAGTCCCTCGCACAGAGGACAATTCCCTCAGCCCCTCTCAATCGGCTTCACTCCACGCACTCGTCATCTCACAGCTGGACAAAAATTCTTCCGCAGCACTTTATTTTGGTGTCCTTTCCTTCTTTTTACCTAATCGCTTAACCACCTTCCCACAGGTAACTCCTCTTACCGCATAACATTTGCAAGTGCTCCGGTGAGGAGAAAAATGAAATATTATCCACGGTACCTTCAGAAAAATGGAGGGATTATTTTGCCCCAATGCGGCGAAGGACTACGTGGTTACGCAAGGTGAGCCTTATTTTCGTGGAGGTTTCTGGGAGATGTAGTTTTTTTTTTTTTTTTTTTTTAAATTGCGAAGGCCCGCAGAAAGTAGAGGGACTGAAATTGGTCATGACTACATACTGGCGTCTTCGAAAACATATTCTGTATTCGATGACGGCTGACCTAGCGGGCTCTGACGCCCAGATGGGCCCAGACTTCCCTGCTCTTTTTCTCTGACGCTTAATCGAACCCAAATTTTCCCTCACGCGGGCTCAAGGTCTCGGCAGCCCGCCCCTTGCCTTGGCCCCGCCCTCCGCAGCCAATCAGGCACCCTTTAGGTCTCGTCCTCAGGAGGTTGGACCACAGAGAGGCGGGGCCTGGAGGCGACTCCTCCCCCTGGGCTGAGGGAGACCTGGGAGACGGCAGGGGCGCGTGAGCGCGCGCGTGCTCACGGCTCTAGGAGCGCGGCGGGCGAGCGAGGGCGCGCGCGGAGGGGCGGCGCGCGGGGCCCGGAGGAGGCGGGCAGGCTGGTGGGCTGGGCGGGCGGCGAGCGGCCGGGAGCGCGCAGTGGACTCGGCCGCGGCTAGTAGTTACTTAGTTGTTGTTAGTCAGTGTCAGTTGCTCGGCGGCGGCGGAGCAGTAGTCACCAGGAAGGGGACGGGACGGACGGCGATGGTGGTCGCCGTGGCGGCGTGTGCGCCTCTCAGGTAACAGCGGCCCGGCTGCCCCCGTCCCCTGGGTTCCGTTCTCCTCAAGCGCCGGCGGTGGGACCAGGGTTGCCGCGGGGTCAGGGCGCTGACCCGGGGGAATCCGGGCGGGGCGGCGCGGCGCGGGGTCTGGGTGGCGCCGCCGCCGGGGCTCTGGCGGCCGGTGCGTCCCGCCTGGCGCGGGCTCTCGCTCCCCGGCCACCCCCGCGCCCTGCCGGTGCCGCGCGCCCCCCGCCGCCCCTGCCCCCTCCCTCGGCGGCGGCCCCGGGAGCGCGGCGTCCCCCAGAGGAAGGAAAGTTGGGACCCGCCGCGAGGGACGCCCCCAGGCGCGGCTGGGAGGCTGCGGGGGAAAGTGAAGCCTGGAGGAGCTGGACGCGGGGAGGCCGGGGCAGGAAGGGCTGCTCTGGTTCCTGCTGGGTCCGCACGGTCAGCCCGCCCCACACCGGGAGCATCGGCGCAGCCTCGCCGGCCGCGTCGGGACGGAGCCGGGTGGCCCCCTGCCTGCTCCCTTCGCGCTGCGGCTGGGGAGCCTGCGAACGTGTGGGCTGGCAGGGTCGTTTGGGGGTTGTGAGTGGTTCGGCTGCTCAGTTTGTTTCCTCTCTGTCCTTTGACTCATCCGTTCTTGTAACTTTTCTTTCCTCCCTCGATGGGGACTCGCCGTCTGAACCGCGTCTGCCCCCTCCCCCTTCGTCGCATGCACCATCCGTCTGGGAGCTTGATTTCGTTTTTTCCTCCTTTGGCTACGTTAAAGATTGCTGAGAGCACCAGGAGGGACCCTCCTCCCCCGCCTGCCTCCGGCCTGTTAAATGTTACTTTTTGCAATTCGTCGTTTTTTAAAGATCCAAGTTCAGGAATTTGAGAGCTGTGGAATGGAGTTATTGGAGGGCTGGCGTTGAGCGGGTAGTGGTATCAGAGTTAGAGGAAAACTGTGATTTCATCTTTATTGGCCTTGCTATAGAAAAGCGAATTCATATATATGTATATTGCTTCTATTGAATGTGGTAAGATAATACGTTGAATTAAATACTTAGAGACTTACATAAAAGACTATTTTTAGGTCATTGGATGATGTACGTGAACAGCTTTTCACCTGAATTGGGATTGCCTTGAGGATTCTGTTTTGGGGCCTACCTACTGATTTTTGTTCAGCCACAGCGTCTTTTTTTTCGCTGATAAATGAAGTGATGTAGTGATATGTGTAGTTAGAGGACCCATATTGCTCTCTGCAGTGTGGAAGTGAAAAACGCGAATTATCCACAGGGGTGAAACTTTCCATGAGCAATCTTGGATACTCACTTCATGATGGCTTCTCCTGTAATCTCAGAGCATTTCTAGATAGCTCAATTCACTCACTACCCTAATTACTTTCTGACTTGCCTGGCACTTCTCTTTGGTGACTTACGTAGTCAACTATAATGGCAGATGTGGTATATTTACTTGCCTTCAAAGATGAGGGTTGTAGCCTCAGTCCAGAGATGAACAGTTAACAATGGAAGTAGAATTAATAGCATTGCTGGTGAGTTTTGGATATGACCAACTCACAAACTATGTGAAAAAACAAACATACCCTTTTCATTGCTGTCAGAGAGAAAGGGAAATATTTTATCATGTCTTTATTTTGGAGTCTCCAACATGACCATATTATGTGGGAAAAAACTCAAATTATTTTCTTTAAGGCTTTTTAATGTGTGTTCCTTCTCTTCCTTCACTACCACTCACCCCCGCCCCAGTTTAGGGGCCAAAATTTAGGTGAGACTGTGTTCTAGGGTTGGAAGAGAAGTGTTTTGGTAAAAGAAAAAGATGAGATCACTTTGAACTATTATGCTTCCACAACTATTCTTTTTATCCAGTTGATAGTATACAGAAATTTCCACAATAATGTTTGTAGCCTATTAACATTCAAAATTCATTTTTAAGAGTCTACCCTGAAGGCTCATAAAAAAATAATGCCACCTCATAACTGTTTTCTGACAATCACATTAAAAAATGTGTTCCTAGAATGCATTATACATGTACTCATATAAACATTTATCTTTGTACATTTATGGTAATGTAAATATTTAAGTCTGAGAGCTTAAAAACTTTTATTTGCTTATTTGCATACATGTTTTTCAGCATCTAGTAGTGCCAACCATATTTGCCAAATAAGCATTGCTATAAATTCATGCTTTGGCACATTTCATATAATAACTCTTCTAAATTGCTCCATGGTGAAGCATCATGAGATTAGCATTTGCTTCATGAGAGAGATTTGTTGTTTTTAACTGTACTGGTGTGCTGTTTAAGTGGAACAGGTGCTAGGCCCTAGACGTTTGTGTTGGTACCTGCCAAATCATACCTTTTTGTTGGATGGGTTGTTTAAGTAATTTAGGAACCAAATTGTGGCCCCTGGCATGCCAAGTGTGAGTTCAAGGCTCCATATCAATGTTGCAAATCCCTGTTTTCACTGTAAGAGGCAGATGTGTATGTTGAGCTTTATTCTGTCATTTGCTGATCTCTTTACTGTGATTCCACCCCCGTCCCCCCTTACCCCCCCTCCCCAAACACACACACACACACACGCTGTCCTTCCCAGTCCTTTCTTTACTAAAGCTCCTGGTACAGCTTAGGCTCCCTCAAGGCAGGTTTGTTTTCCTGCGGGAACTAGAAATTCTAGTAACCTTCAGGCCAGGCATAGTTTACATTTGTTTGACAAATGTTTGAGTACCTATTTTTTTTTTTTTTTTTTTTGAGACGGAGTCTCACTGTGTCACCCACACTGGAGTGCAGTGGTGTGATCTTGGCTTACTGCAACCTCCGCCTCCTGGGTTCAAGCAATTCTCCTGCCTCGGTCTCTTGTGTAGCTGGGGGCTACAGGTGCCCACCACCACACCCAGTTAATTTTTTTTTCTTTTCTTTTTTTTTTTTTTGAGATGGAGTCTTGCTCAGTTGCCAGGCTGGAGTATAGTGGCACAATCTTGGCTCGCTGGAGCCTCTGCCTCCCTTATTCAAGCGATTCTCCTGCCTCAGCCTCCTGAGTAGCTAGGATTACAGGCACACACCACCACGCCCAAGCTAATTTTTGTGTTTTTAGTAGAGACTGGGTTTCACCATGTTGGCCAGGATAGTATCCATCTGTTGACCTCATGATCTGCCCACCTCAGCCTCACAAAGTGCTGGGATTACAGGTGTCAGCCACTGCGCCTGGCCAATTATTGTATTTTCGGTAGAGATGGGGTTTCACCATGTTGGCCAAGATGATCTCACTCTCTTGACCTCATGATCTGCCTCCCAAAGTGCTGCGATTACAGGCGTGAGCCACCGAGCCTGGCCTTGAGTACCTTTTAAGTGCCAGGCATAGTGGTAGGTAGGACCTGAGTATTACAGAATATAATATTCCTTTTTGCAAGGAGCTTACAGTTGAGGAAGAGAAGATAGGTGATAACCAATAATTATAGTGTGACAGGGGTGTGCACACATTCCTATGGATGGAAGCACAGAGGAGGGGTAGCTGACTCAGAGTTGGGGGGATGGGGGAAGTCCTAGAGTGTTACCTGAGCTAATCTTGAATAGTAGGTAAGAGTTAACTAGGTCCAGAAAGAGGGAAAATACATATTATACTAGCGCTGCCCTATAGAAATTTAATACAAGCCACAAATAGAAGTCATGTATACAATTTAAAATTTTCTAGTAACCACATTTTAAAAAGCAAAAAGTGAAATTAATTTTAATAATGTAATTTAACTCAGTATGTCAAAATACCATTTTAACATGCATTCAGTATAAAAAAATATTGAAATATGGCATTTCCATTTCATACTGTCTTCAGAATCCAGTGCATAATTTTATACTGTCTTTAGAATCTGTTTTGTAGTTTACACTTATAGCACATCTCAATTTGGACAACTACATTCACATACTCCATAGCCCCAGGTGAGTGGACAGCAACCGTACAGGTTTAGAACAGGGGTGGATGAAGTAATTAATAAGCCAAATCAATGATTGTCTTGTGAACCAAGTGAAGGAACTTTAACTTAATTCTGAAGGTTGTGAGGATTTAGTGGGGGGAAAAAATTAAGCTTTGCTATGGTAGAATCAGATTTGTATTTTAGACTAGT
Source organism: Cacajao melanocephalus (assembly GCA_963573385.1). Lineage (NCBI taxonomy): Eukaryota > Metazoa > Chordata > Mammalia > Primates > Pitheciidae > Cacajao > Cacajao melanocephalus. Next base: position 9,738 of record CAUYLG010027474.1, on the reverse strand, counting down.
CATTTTGACAGTGAAGTGAATGTTGAATTAGAGAGGGACAAAACAAGACGCAAGGACCAGTTAGGAAGCTACTCCTGGTGAGAAATGAGGAAGAGTGTAGAAGAGGGAGTGGCTATATGAGAGATTTAGGAAGTATTATTAACAGGACAGGATAAATCTATTCAGATTATAGAATTGAGCAAGATTGAAGATTTTGAATGATTCCTACATTTCTGTTGTGATCTGCTGAGTAGATTGGGCAAGGCAGCTGAAGAGAAGCCAGCCATCTGTGCCAGACATACCAAAGATGAAAAAAGGAAACAGATTTGTCATGGAAGCTGAGGGAGAATATTTCAAGGACTAAGAGTGATCAACCCTGTATCCTGCCTCCAAAAGGACAAGTAAGATGAAGACTGAATAAAGTCTCTGAGACTTGGTGATTAAGATGTCTTTTGTAACTTCAGCTAGAGCACTTAGCTACATTGTATTGCATGGGGGTGGGTGTTGAAAAGTGAATGACAACTGTAAGTGTAGCTAATTGAGAGGGATACAATGTTTTCAACAGAGGAGCTGAAGGAGTCTGTAAGTAGGAGGAGATGCTTGGGATTTAGAGAAGTTTGCCTTTTTTTACAAAGAGAATCTTGGACATGCTTAATGTGAACCTGGAAAGAGCCAATGGAGAGGAAAAACTGAAGAAGGGTGTATATGTGTGTGTTTGATGGAGGTGGGAGACTGGCTGGTGGATGGAGGCAAGGATTTGAAGGTAATAGGAGGGAATGGGATCCAGGGCATAGGTGGAGAAATTGCCCTTGAGTAGAAGGTAGTCTCACTTTTCCAGTGAGTGGAAAGGAAGGAGATGGATGGCAGTGTAAATAAGTTTATAACTGACAGGGCAGGAAGGAAGAGTTGATGTCCTGTCTTCTGTAATTTTTGATCATCTGCTAAGATTGAAGGGAACGTGGTAGAATAGGGATTCTTAAGCAGTGTATGTGAGGCCAAGTGCTGTGGCATATTCCTGTAGTCCCATCTACTCAGGAGGCTGAGACAGGAGGATCACTTGAACCCAGGAGTTCAAAACCAGGCTGGGCAACATAATGAGACCTCCATCTCTTTAAAAACAGACAAAAAAGCAAGGTAAAATTAATCCACCCCTGTGAAAGGAATGGAAAAAAAAAATAAAGACAATCTATATACATACTCTAAACAGCTTCCAAGGGAGTGGCTAGAGGGGATGGGGGTGGAGGTAAGGGAGAGAAAGGTAGACAGACACATGACTAGGAAACTGGAGAAGGATTGTTAATCAGCATTTAGAACCTGTTTATTCCAGATTGTGGACCTCACATTGGTAGCAGTACCAATTTCCATGGTTGATTTTTCTCCGGCAGTGAGTGATGAGACTATCTGAAGAAACTATTTAATACTCACAAGAACCTTATGAGTTACATACTGTTACTGTTACTCTCCTTGTTTGTAAGATGAACAACTCGGGTTTAAATCCTGCCCAGGTTGTTATCCCCTGCTTTGTAGATATCTGTTTGGTAGAGATATCTGAAGGACAGTTGGTTGAGGGAATTAATGAAATTGAGTGTTGCAAATCTACTGAAGAACTGTGGCATCCTTGGATGATGAGCTGGAAGCCTAGAAGGAGGTGATCCAGTTGGGAGAAAATGAGGAGCATGAGATGCTAGAGGTCAGTGTGAAGCTGAAGAGCAAATGAAGAGCAATAATAATAGCTTCTATTTATGGATTACCTCCTATGTGCTAGACACTTTAATACCTAATTCTGATCCTAACGCTAATTAAGCAGTGTTGTTATTTAACTTATATTCTTTCCTTTGCTCTCCTTCAGATGAAGAAACTGAGGATTAGAGAGGTTAAATAACATATTTAGACACACACTGTCAAGTAATGGAACCAGGATTCAAAACCCATTCTTTCTTCTCCAAACCATGTTCTTTTCAAGTTGGAGGATAAGATAGAAAATACAGTAATAGGGCTTGGCATAGTGGCTCACACCTGTAATCTCAGCACTTCAGGAGGCCAAAGAGGCCAAAGAGGTCAGGACTTCAAGATCAGTCTGGGCAACATGGTGAAATCTTGTATCTTACAAAAAGAAAAAAAATACAAAAAATTAGCTGGGCATGATGGTGCACACCTGTAGTCCCACCTACTCAGGAAACTGAGGTGGGAGGATTGCTTGAGCCTGGGAGGTCGAATCTGCAGTGAACTGTATGATTGTACCACTGCGCTCCAGCCTGGGTGACAGAGCAAGACTCTGTCTCCAAAAATAAAGAAAAGAAAAGAAAAGAAAGAAAGAATATGCAGGCCAGATGTGGTGGCTTATTCCTATAATCCCAGAGCTATGGGAGGCTGAAGTGGGAAAATTATCTGAGTCTAGGAGTTCCAGACCAGCCTAGGCAACATAGGGAGACCTCATCTCTAAAAACAATAAATTAGCCGGGAGTGGTGGCACGTGCCTGTGGGCCCAGCTACTTTGGAGGCTGAGGTGAGAGGATCACTTGAGCTTGGATGGTAGAGGCTGTAGTGAGCCATTATTGCACCACTGCATCCCAGTCCAGGCAACAGGGTAAGACTCTGTCTCAAAAAACCAAACAGAAAAATCTGCTGCTATATACTCTTCACCTGGGTTCCTCTAATGTTAACATCCTACATAACCATGGTACATTTATCAAGTTAAGAAATTAGTATTGGTACAATGCTTCAACCAAATTTCAGACTTTTTATATATTTTACCAGTTTTTTCTAATATCCTTTTTCCATTCTGTTATCTAAACCATGATACTGCATTGCTTTAGTTGTCTTCTTTGTCTCTTCCAATGTGTGGCAGTTTCTTGGTCTTATCTTTAATAACCTTGACACAGGCATTTTGTAGAATGTTCCTCAATTTAGGTTTGTCTGGTGTTTTCTCATGATTAGATTGGGGTTATGGATTTTGGGGGAGAGTACCATAGAGGTGAAATGCGTTATTATTTCATACAGGAGGCATATGATATCAAATAATTTATCACTTGTGATCACTCTATTAAGGTGGCTTCTGCCAGGTTTGTCCACTGTAAAGTTATATTTTTCCCTTCCCATAGTCCATGCACTAGAAGCAGGTTACTAAGTGTACCCCACACTTAAGGGGATGGGAATTAAACTCCACCTCCTGGAGGGAGAAGTATAAAATAATTTGTGGACATATATTAAAACCACCACAGTAATTGGAAAATATTTTGGGGGAGCTACTTTGAGGCTTTGCCAGTATCCTGTTTCTGCTCACTAATTTTAGCGTTCATTAATAGATCTTGCCTGCAGCAATTATTGCTATGGGTTCTGAAGATACTTTTTTTATTTTCCCAATTCTTTCTACATTTATTAATTGGAATTCTTCTATAAGGAAGGTTTGTCCTTTCTCATCTATCTAGTCATTTATATCAGTTCAAATCCATAGATATTTATTTTATTCTTATTATTAGAATTAAATGCTGTTATTATTTTGCTGCCCAAATTATTCCAGTTTTGGGCCCTGGGAGCTCTTTTAGGTATACTTTCTGGCATATTTCTCTTCTTTTTTTAGGTGTATGTAAGTGCACACTTATTTACTCTCTGGCACTACCTCATGCTTCAGGTTCATCTTGTTTATTTTCCTGTCCCAGCCCTAGAATCAATTACTTATCCAAAGAGCCTTGGTTCATTTCATTGGAGGATGGTATTTTGAAGCCAAGATCTGGATGCTAGATGTGCTCATTGCCATAGAGTATCATTGCTCCTAGACTTTATCAGTGGACAGATAGGAAATGCATGTATGTATACTAATCCATGTAGCCACATATAGTTATTTAAAAATCTGATTTCTGTATATAAAAACATAAATATACTAATTTTCTGTGCCTATAACTGAGTATATTTTGATACAAATAGGTTTACTGATGGATTGAATGTGGAATGTGAAAAGAAAAGAGTAATGGATCACTCTAAGGTTTTTGACTTCAGCAACTGGAAGGATAGAGTTGTCATTGATGGAGATGAGGAAGACTTGAGGACAGTGCAGAGCAGGTTTCTGGGGAGAGTTTAGGAGTTCTGTTCCAGACTGGTAAGTTTTTGAGATGTCTAATAGACATGATAATTGATAGAGATACCAACTCTGCAGTTGAGCCTAGGAATCTAGAGTTCAGAGAAGAATGGTCCAGGTTACATTTGGGACTTGTCAGTGTAGATTAGCTCTCCTAATCCTAGAGAAGAGAAGAGATTTAAGGATTGGCCCATGGGGCATTCCAGTCAGAGAGATAAGGAGGGGCAGTTCTACATGGTGATAAGGGCTGAGGTGTGGATATAGGGTGGATTTCATATAATTAATAAACAATACCTGTTATTTGCAAGATACCAAGTTGTGTTTGGGGTTAACATCACTCCCTCCATAAATTTATAGTGTAGGATGAAACAAATTACAGACTTAAAAAGACAATAGCAGTAGAAGGTCACATACCTGATAACGATAACGATATAACATACTAGGGGCTGGGTGTGGTGGCTCATGCCTGTAATCCCAGCTGTTTTGGTGGCTGAGGTGGGCGGATCACTTCAGGCCAGGAATTCAAGACCAGCCTGGGCAGTATAGTGAGACCCACCCCCATTCACCATCTCTACAAAAAGTAAAAAAAAAAAAAAAAAAAATTAGCTGAGTGTGCTGGCCTATTTTAGCTACTCAAGTGGTTGAAGCAGGAGGATCGCTTGAGTCCAAGAGTTCAAGGCTGCAGTGCGCTATGATCACATCACTGCACTCTAGCCTGGGTAACATTGCAAGACCATCTCTTAAAAAAAAAAAAAAGATATAAAGTACTAATAAAGCTTGTTAGAGAACGTGGACATAAGAAACTGTGAACTCAAATATGTGCCAGTTATATTTAAAGACTGATGTAAGCATGTGTCAGTCAAGAAACTCGTCAAGGCTTCATGTACACACGAGTAATTATCAACCAGTAGAAGTTTCTCCATATGTTGACCTTGGTTTCAGAGGTTGTTTCTGTTCTTGCTCCCTTTCCATTATAAGGTCTTGGGTTGGTAATTGTGCCTGTAGTCATTGGCTATCAATTAAGCCACTCAGTGAATTGGTGAGGAGTGTTTCTACTGCACTCAGCTTTTTAACTTTTGGCTTTCTGCTACTTTTTCACAATACAAGTAGGGCTGTAAATCAAGCAGGGTTGGCGTTCCCATCTTCTGTGAATATAGCTTTTTTTTTTTTTTTTTTTTTTAACTACTTCTTTCACATGTGGTCTTAGACATTCACATTTATCATCTGGTTGTTAAAGTCAAACCCAAAATAACAATTTTAGAATTTTAAAAATAATTAAAACATGTAGCCTGGTAAGCCAAAGTTTTAGTACAACATTTTAATTTCAACCCCTTTGCATTAAAAATAGGTAGCCTTTTATTGCCAGCTGATAAGAGGTGGTGGCATGGCATGAGGAAGGCAAATAGCACCCATTTAAGTAATTATGTGTCAGTCACTGTTTAGGAACTACAAGAAAAATAACAGGTGTATCTACTTTGTAGGATAGGGGGCAGATAATTGCAGGATTCCATTCTCATTTCTATCTCTGAATAGCTGACAAAGCTGTTACCCATTTTTATGTACCCGTATGTTGTATTTATTGTGAGAAGTCTGAGCATATTTATATGCTGAGTGGAAAGAGCCTATGCATTGAGTGGAGACTGTGTCTTATTAGCACAATTCCTAGCAAGTAGTGTATATTCAAATGTTTGTTGAATGAAGGATTTCCATAAACTACTTTACCCTTATAAAATAAGGCATGAAGATTTATTTAGCTTGTTCAAGAATGCTTAAGATATTTAAAATTTGCATTGTTTAAGTCACAGTTAGTGCAAAACAAAATAAATCTGTAAGGTAACATCCTCATTTTAGGCCAAGCCAAAAAGTAAAACCACTCTGTAAAAATGTGATTACAGCCGGGCACGATGGCTCATGCCTGTAATCCCAGCACTTTGGGAGGCTGAGGCAGGTGGATCACCTGGGGTTGGGAGTTCGAGACTACCCTGACCAACATGGAGAAAAAAACCCGTCTCTATTAAAAATACAAAATTAGCTGCACATGGTGGTGCATGCCTGTGATCCCAGCTGCTTGGGAGGCTGAGGCAGGAGAATCGCCTGAACTTGGGAGGTGGAGGTTTTGGTGACCCGAGATCGTGCCATTGCGCTCCAGCCTGGGCAACAAGAGCGAAACTCCGTCTCAACTAAAAGAAACATGATCACTGTCTTTCAAGTAGCTCATAAACCTACCCTCCAAGAATAGTCAAGAATTATAGTTCAGAAGTCACACATTGCCTGGATTTGAATCCTAGCTCAACCACTTCCTGGCCATGTGACTTTACATTAGTTTCTTAACTGTGTTTCAGTTTTCTCATTTGTAAAATAAGGATAATATTTGTACTTAACTTTATGGGGTTGTGAGGTGTAATTAGAATATATGTCACGCATAAATACAAGTGTTCAGTTTTTAACTGTTCTTAAAATGCTAAGAGACTAGTATCTTAAAGTTAAGGTTTTTTATTTTTTCAAAACTGCATATGCTGAGTGTTAAAACAAATCCCTTTGTGAACAACAAAAAACACTGACGGAAAGTATGCCAGTATACTCATAATGATGTGTTGAGATGGTGAATAATGGGTTTTCTACTTTTTGCCATCTCCATTTTTTCTTTTATTTGTTGAGCAGATTTTTATTAAATGCTCAACTATAAGTCAAACACTGAGCTTTCATGAGCATATTACTTTCTGAGAGTAAGCAACATTGTGGTTAAGATAATGGATTTGGGACCCAGACTGCCTGGAGTTGAATATCATCTCTACCACTTGCTAGTTTTGTGACCTTAGGAAAATCACTTTCTTTCTCGGTGCCTTAGTTTTCTTACCTGTAAGGTGGGGAAAATGATAGCACCAATCTCAGAGGGTTTTTAATGAGCTCATATTTGAAAGTACTTAAAATAATACCTGAGGCATAGTATCATGTGTGTGCTAAATAATATAAAAATGATAGAAATATTTCATATTTCTATGTAATATATAATATGCATATGTAATAAGAAATATGAATATGTAATATGTAAATGAAAGATTTTAATTTTCCAGTATGTTTATACTTTCACCCACATTGACAGGAGCACTTTAATTGTTTAGAGTCCCCCCTTAATTTTCAATATAGATTCAGTACTTTTGTTATTATAAGGGAAGATGCTATGGTACAACTCTTAAATATTTTTGTTATTGTTTGTTTTTTTGAGATGAGGTCTCACTCTGTTGCTTAGGCTGGAGTGCAGTGACATGATCATGGCTCACTGCAGACTTGACCTCATGGGCTCAAATGATCCTCTCACCTAAACCTCCTGAGTAACTGGGACCACAGGTGCATGCCACCACATCCGGCTAATCTTTAAATTATTTTGTGGAAACAGACTTTTCCTATGTTGCCCAGGATGATCTCGAACTTCTGGGCTCAGGTGCTCCTCCCGCCTCAGCCTCCCAAAGTACTGGGATTGCAGGCATGAGCCATCATGTCCTGCTTCAACGCTTACATATTTTGGAATAATGAGTTGAATATTTCAAATACTGAAAAACTGCCTTCCATCTAGGTGTGCTATAGTATTTGTAGATTTTATTTGGGTATGAAGTAGTTTTTTAATTGTGGGGGCTTATGTGAAAGAAGAGTTAAGGCATTGCAGAAACAGTAGAAAGTATCATCCTAGTGCCAGTTCTCTCCTTCACTCAGAAAACTGTTTCTGTAGCAGTATTACTAGACTTCTTTTTAAAAATTTTTATTTATTTTTATTTCAGTAGGTTTTCAGGGAACAGGTGGGGGTTGGTTACACAGATAAGTTCTTTTTTTTCTTCTTCTTCTCACAGCCACACAGATAAGTTCTTTAGTGGTGATTTCTGAGATTATGGTGTACCCATTACTGAGCAGTATACACTGTAACCAATGTGTAGCTCTCACTCCCATCCCACCCTTCCCCCTGAGTCCCCAGAGTCCCCAGAGTCCATTGTATCATTCTTATGCCTTTGCATCCTCAATCTTAGCCCCTACTTAGAAGTGAGAACTTACAAGTTCTCAGGTTTTCCAATCCTGAGTTACTTAACTAGAATAATGGTCTCCAATTCCATCCACGTTGCTGAGAATGCTTTCTCTTTATCAATTTGGATGTTCCTTTTTATGGCTGAGTAGTATTCCAGGGTATATGTATGCCACATTTTCTTTATCTACTCATTGATTGATGGATATTTGGGCTGGCTCCATATTTTTTGGAATTGCAAATTGCATTGCTATAAACATGCACACGCAAATGTCTTTTTCATATAATGACTTCTTTTTCTCTGGGTAGATACTCAGGAGTGGGATTGCTGGATCAAATGATAGATCTACTTTTAGTTCTTTAAGGAATCTCCATACTGTTTTCCATAGTGGTTATATTAATTTACATTCCCACCAGCAGTGTAAAAGTGTTCCCTTTCACCACATCTGCACCAACATCTATTATTTTTTTATTTTTTGATTATGGCCATTCTTGCAGGAGTAAGGTGATACTGCATTATGGTTTTGATTTGCATTTCCCTGATCATTAGTGATGTTGAGCATTTTTACATGGTTTTTGGCCATTTATATATCTTCTTTTGAGAATTGTCTATTCATGTCCTTAGCCCACTTTAGATGGGATTTTTTTTTTTTTCTTGCTGATTTGTTTGAGTTCCATGTAGATTCTGGATTTTAGTCTTTTGTTGGATACATAGTTTGCAAAGATTTTCTCTCTGTGGGTTGTCTGTTTACTCTGCTGGTTCTTTTGCTATGCAGAAGTTTTTTAGTTTAATTGAGTCTCACCTGTTTATCTTTGTTTTTGTTGCATTTGCTTTTGGGTTATTGGACATGAAGTCTTCATCTAAGCCAATACCTAGAAAGGTTTTTCCGATGTTATCTTCTAGAATTTTTATGGTTTCAGGTCTTAGATGTAAGTCTTTGATCCATCTTGTGTTGATTTTGTGTAAGGGGAGAGATGAGGATCCAGTTTAATTCTTTTATATGTGGCTAGCCAAGTATCCCAGCACCATTTGTTGAATAGGGTGTCTTTTTTCCACTTTATGTTTTTGTTTGCTTTGTCAAAGATCAGTTGGCTGTAAGTATTTGGCTTTATTTCTCGGTTCTCTATTCTGTTCAAATTGGTCTATGTGCCTATTTTTACACCAGTACTAGGCTGTTTTGGTGACTATAGCCTTATAGTATGGTTTGAAGTTGGGTAATGTGATGCCTCCAGATTTGTTCTTTTTGCTTAGTCTTGCTTTGGCTGTGTGGGCTCTTTTTTGGTTCCATATGAAGTTTAGGATCATTTTTTCTAGTTCTATGATGATTAATGGTGGTATTTTGATGGGAATAGCATTGAATTTGTTCATTGCTTTTGGTAGTATAGTCATTTTCACAGTATTGATTCTGCCCATCCACAAGCATAGGATGTGTTTTCATTTGTTTGTGTTGTCTATGGTTTCTTTCAGCAGTGTTTTATAGTATTCCTTGTAGAAGACTTTCACTTCCTTGGTTAGGTATATTCCTAAGTATATTATTATTATTATTAGAATTAATTCTAAATCTAATTTACCAAATACTGTCAATTGTTTTTCTTGATATTACAGGCTTCTGTTGTTCATTTCCAAGAAGTTATTTGCCAAGTACTGAAGTATGAATAATCATAGTTTGTC